>JAWMAR010003799.1:0-68447 GCA_036785375.1 Leucoraja ocellata
TCTTCCTGGCTAGGGGGGGGAGGTTGTGTATTCCTCAATCTTGTCAGACTGGGCCTGTGATCCTTTATTCATGACTACACAGTAACTGCAAGACATTGTATATTCCTTAATTGCAGCCGGTTCCAGCAAGTCTGGTCAGCAGCCATCTTATGTCCTTTGTTTCAGTCTACCTGGCCAACCATTTTGTCTTTCAGAACAATCTTATAACATTGATTCAGAATTTCTATTCATCATTCCCCCCTTTTGCCATTCTTATGGCAACACTCATAGTCCATTTAAAAGTCCCATTCGCCGAATCTCGTAACCTTCTAGTTCCCTGGCCAAGGCTTCTTGGACCGTCTGACCTTTATCCCCCAATTCTCCTTCCTCACTCACTTCATCGTTTTCGCTGTCGTTGGGGAATGGTAACAGTCTCTCCTGCTCACGCTGTAAGATCATCATTCGTACAGAACTTTTAGCTTCCTCGGGGGTGGTCCCCAAACCCGATAAAGCCACCATTAATCGGGCTATGATACACTTTACAATAGCAATCCCCACAAATAAGCAAGTAACTACTATAGCAGCATAGATGGCAATGCTGATGATCCAGTTGTATACTCCCCCTAATCCCCAATTCCCCCATCCCTGGTTTTCATTTATTCCATCCAAAAAGGTGGTAATCTCTTTCTGGTGTTGTGTGATGTTGCTAGTCCGGTCTTGAACCCCCATCATACATTTCCCTTTTATGACGGTACAGGTCCCCCCTTCTCTAGCCAATAAGTAATCGAGCGCATATCTATTTTGTAGGGAAAACATCCTCATTTCGGCCATCTGGGTTTTTACTGCCTCCAAGGCTCCAGTTGTTGCATTGCCCAGAATTGTCAGGCCACAAACAAGGTAATTTCGGTTTTTGGCTGCTTCACCTCCACCCACTCCTCCCATGGTTAGCATGCTTAATAATCCCCATCCAATGGCATGTCCGTGGGTAGCTCCCCTAACCCCTGGATTTCTCCATTGCGCGCAAAACTCGGCTGACACTGTCCTTCGACGAACCCGAGCCATGGGTTTAGTCCATTGCTCGGGACAAGGTACTGTGGTTGGCACCAATGCTCCAACTGCCACGTTCTTGGGGAAAGGGGGTTTTAGGACATTGGTTCCTTTCCCATTAAAGAAAAAGTAATATCCTTCCTCCGTATATAATGATCCATTACAGCCCCTTCGGGTATTAATGACTTCTCCCCCTCCAGACCAGTCCCTCCACGCTTCACTGATCCCATTGCTATAACTAGGGATTGGCAGGTGATGGGATCCTACTGTCAGATGGGTCCCGTTGGCCCATCCACACAACAACTGAAATCCAGCATTTACGGGGATACAGTCCTTAGACACCTGACATTGGACTCCATTATAGGTAAGGTTACATGTGGAGCCATGAACGGGCCCTTGCAGAGCGCAAGTGAGGTTATTTTTAACATTTATGACTATACACCCGTGTCCTTGGTTACTAAAACAATTTTCATATTGCCTGTTGTCATTATTGGTGGTGAAGTTACATGGCCTAGCCGGTGCTCTTGACGCCGTCCTAGATCCATTGTAGCAAATGTCGTAGGAGTGGTTATTGTTCTTAGGGAGCGGTAAGCAGTTGGCCGGTGGAGCGAGAAGCCTATCATAGTTGATGCTGACGGGTTTAACAGGGACCGTTTTTTTTTCCTGGCACTTCACCAGTCGTTCAGTTCTGCCCCATGCAGGGGATGGGGTAAACAGGGAGGTAACTGATGTCATTTGTGGATAACAAACCACCTGCCCCTTCCCGAATAGCTCGTTGTGTGCCTGGATGAATAAATTGGAGTTTTCTCGTTCCCCTCTCTTTCCTCGTTTGTTCCGTCCGTATTCAGTCTTTGTCCATTTCCAGCCGAAACCGATTAACCCTGCAGTGGTCGCCACACATATTAATGCCACGAAGACCCTCATCTCAGCGATTTATTTCGTATCTGGGAAGACAAGGGAGGAAAAAAAAAAGAACGTGCAATCTCATGGCAAAATTAATTCGTGCCCTGCTTCCCATGGACTGGATCCCCCTCCCTGACCTCGACCTCCCCCCTTTGCTTGGTGTCACCAACCACTTTGCAATGGACCTCCCCCCTTCTTGGTGTCACCAACCACTTTGCAATGGTGCAGATGCACCCACGCCGATCGTCCTTCTACCTTTACCGCGGTGGGGGTGGTGAGGAGAACCTGGAAGGGGCCCAACCATCGAGGAGAAAGGGTGTCCTTACGAACCCAATTCTTAATCAACACATAAGAACCCGGGGTGATCCGTCCATTAACGGGAAAATCTATGTCGCCCACATAAGCGGCCTTGACCTCCCCATGAATCTCACGCAGGGCCCTTGTAAGGGCAAGGACATAAGAGACCATCTCCTCCGTCATGTGATGCAACGTCATTGTGGCCGGGATAATGTCTGTCCAAGGGGTGCGCAGAGGTCGGCCATAGATGATCTCTGCAGGAGACAACCTTGTCTTCCCTGCTGGAAGGACTCTGATCTGGAACAAAGCAACAGGCAACATTTTAACCCAGGTGGAGCCTGATTGGTCCACCAGCTTGGCAAGCTTGGTCTTCAGGGTCTGGTTCAAGCGTTCCACCATTCCTGCAGCTTGTGGGCGATAAGCACAATGCAGCCGCTGGGTTACGCCCAGCTGTCGGTACAATTCTTTATTGATAGCGGCAATGAAGTGAGGGCCGTTATCCGAACTGATGGTGTTTGGAACCCCGAAATGAGGAACAACCTGCCGTAATAAAATAGACACCACCGTAGAGGCAGTGCAATCAGTGGTTGGAAAGGCTTCAATCCACCTAGAAAACACATCAACAATAACAAGTACATGTTTATAACACTGACACTTAGGCAAATCAATAAAATCCATCTGCAAGGTTTCAAACGGAGCAGTAGGTAATGGAGTACGACCCGTCTGGCAGACAACTCCTTTACCAGGGTTGTGTGTAGCACAGGTGAGGCACCGTGCACTAGTTTGGGCTGCCAAAACCTTAAGTCGAGGATGCCACCATGCCTGTAAGAGAGCGTCTACTAGCAAGGTGGCCCCACAGTGAGTGGCTAAATGTAGGCAATCAACGACCCAGGTCGCTAACTGGTCTGTCATACAGGTCTGTCCGGCCGGCGTGAGCCACAATCCAGAGTCAGCCTTCCGACAGCCCAGCTGCTCCCATTCCATTATAACATTAGCAGAGGCGTCCCCCTGTAAGAGCAATACATCATTTATGGTTGGCATAGGTTTCTCAGATTCAGACGAGCCCATATAAAGGCTTTTCACCTGCCTCATCATACTACCCACCACTTTAAATCTACCGCGTGAAGCACACTTAGCCGCATTGTCAGCCAACCTGTTACCGATTTGGACCGGGGAATCTCCTCACGTGTGGGCCGCACATTTGATTACGGCTACAGCAGAGGGCAGGAGGATACACAGGACTGGCAACGGGGGCAGGCTGGTTCAACGGGGGTGCTCCACGGACTCCCCAAGGATAATCCTCTACCTCCTCCTCGTCGTCACGTCCCAAATCTATGCCAGCCACCGACTTACGTAAGTCTTTATCTACCTTGGCCATATTTTGTCTCTCTCTCCTGACGATCCTTACTTTCTTTAGCATGCCTGCATTCCTGTTTTAATACTGTCACTGACTTCTCCTGACCCCCCTCGGTCAGGGGTATTCCTAGTTTCAAGGCATTACTCTGCCAACTGGCCGTTAAAGACCGTGCCTTTTCTTTGTTATAATGATCGATCCACAACTGAATGGCCTTTTTATATATTTTTTTTAATCCGTTCTCCATATTACACTTTGGGCTCTGGATAACACACTCATATCCTTGGAACCCCCTTCAGGCCATTCATCCTTCCCCAGTTTATGAATGAGTCCTCCCGACATACGCCTAAAGGTCTCCTCCATTTCTGGATGCAAGAAACATAGCTGATGTAATGGCCGGTCTGGGTGACCACTGGTGTCCATACCATTACCCATTTTTAAACTTATACTATTACACACAATATTTCAGGGTTAACCGTGAGTCCTTGGTTCCACCGTATCTCACTCGGTCACTTCAATTCCTGACCTTCGCGTGGAGGATTTCCTCTCTTAACAACCAGTCTAAGGCGGACTTTCTGTGAGATACGGAGGTACTTTGGTCTCGGTTAACACTCAATACTTGTTAACTCTTTCAGGGTTAACCTAGAGCCCTTGGTTCCTCCGTATCTCACTCGGCCACTTTAAAGTGGACTTTCTGTGAGATATGGGGGTACCTTGGTCTCAGTTAACGTCTCAATACTAGTTAACTTTATTACACAAATATCACAACAAAATTTCAGGGTTAACCGTGAGTCCTTGGTTCCGTCGTATCTCACTCGGCCACTTTAAAGTGGACTTTCTGTGAGATATGGGGGTACCTTGGTCTCGGTTAACACTCAATACTTGCTAACTCTTTCAGGGTTAACCTAGAGCCCTTGGTTCCTCCGTATCTCACTCGGCCACTTTAAAGTGGACTTTCTGTGAGATATGGGGGTACCTTGGTCTCAGTTAACGTCTCAATACTAGTTAGCTTCCTATACACAGTGCACTCCTCTTATATACCGTCTACGGTCCCCCTCTACGGGGTGTTTTATCCGCTCGATCAGACTAGGATAATCCTCGAGACGGCCCTTATCACAACAAAATTTCAGGGTTAACCGCGAGTCCTTGGTTCCGCCGTATCTCACTGGGTCACTTCAATTCCTGACCTTCGCGTGGAGGATTTCCTCTCTTAACAACCAGTCTAAGGCGGACTTTCTGTGAGATACGGAGGTACTTTGGTCTCGGTTAACACTCAACACTTGTTAACTCTTTCAACTAGTTAACTTCCTATACACAGTGCACTCCTCTTATATACCGTCTACGGTCCCCCTCTACGGGGTGTTTTATCCGCTCGATCAGACTAGGATAATCCTCGAGACGGCCCTTATCACAACAAAATTTCAGGGTTAACCGCGAGTCCTTGGTTCCGCCGTATCTCACTGGGTCACTTCAATTCCTGACCTTCGCGTGGAGGATTTCCTCTCTTAACAACCAGTCTAAGGCGGACTTTCTGTGAGATACGGAGGTACTTTGGTCTCGGTTAACACTCAACACTTGTTAACTCTTTCAACTAGTTAACTTCCTATACACAGTGCACTCCTCTTATATACCGTCTACGGTCCCCCTCTACGGGGTGTTTTATCCGCTCGATCAGACTAGGATAATCCTCGAGACGGCCCTATCCCCGTGCCCACAACCGGAATGTTCGGATGTCGTCCCACCAACTGACGCAAGTCAGCGAATTACCCTGCTACGCCGGGATACGAGGAAGGACCAAGAGGAGATTTAACTAAATCTACTCACTTGGCTGCGCACCCTTCACATCGATCCCGTCGCCCAGTGGATTCACTCGCCGGCTCGATCAGTCGCTGGTTGACATCCCACTTCTGACACCAAAATGTTGATTCACGTTTCTCTCTCACATCGGTTGTTTCGACAATAATCGACCAGGCACCAGGGTTGCTTTAAACGTACGTTTTATTGAGCAGGAGTCTCCACACAGGTTACAACCTGGCAAAGAGTCAAGCTGACTGCCCTTAATTGCAAGGCTCTTTATATGTTAATGCCACCGTTTAGCACCTCCCACATTCCCCTGATCAAAGAACCAACACGTTGGGAGAAACAGGAAACCAAGTATGGACATATAAGGGGATGAAAGAGGAACCACACATACTCTCAGACCAGTACATTCCTCAGTCTTCCTGGCTAGGGGGGGAGGTTGTTTATTCCTCAATCTTGTCAGACTGGGCCTGTGATCCTTTATTCATGACTACACAGTAACTGCAAGACATTGTATATTCCTTAATTGCAGCCGGTTCCAGCAAGTCTGGTCAGCAGCCATCTTATGTCCTTTGTTTCAGTCTACCTGGCCAACCATTTTGTCTTTCAGAACAATCTTATAACATTGATTCAGAATTTCTATTCATCAGTTCCTTTACCGTGAATTCCCTTATGAAATCCAGTTCATTACACAATATTAAATCGAAAACTGCCTTTTCCCCGGTAGACTTCACTGCCAGGTGCTCTAAGCATCCATCGCGGAGGCCATGTACAAATTCACTTTCTTGGGGTTCAGTATCTGAAGCTGATTTTCCCAGTTTACCTGCATATTAAAATATTCCATGACCACTGTACCATTTTCTTTCTTACATGCCGATTGTGTCTCCTGATATAACTTGTAGCCTATATCCTGGCTACTCTTTGGGGGCTGTAAATAACTCCCATTAGGGTATTTTTACCCTTACAATTTCTCAGCTCTACCCACAACGACTGTACATCTTCTGATCCTACGTCACCCCTCGCTAAAGACCGAATTTAATTCCTTACCAACAGAGCTACCCCACCCCTCTGACCACCTGTCTGTCTTTCCGGTACAACGTATAACCTTGACTCTTCAGTTCCCTGCTCCGATCCTCTTGCAGCCACGCCTCTGTAATTTCCACAACATCATACCTTCATTAAGGTGAGGGGATAAGATTTAATTGGAATTCGAGGGGGTAAGCTTTTCACACAAAGGGCAGTGGATACATGGAACAAACAGCCAGCTGGGTTAGTTGAGGCTTGGACTACCCCAACATGTAAGAAACTGTTAGATATGTATATGGATAGGACAGGTTTGGAGAAATGCGGGCCAAACGTGGGCAGGTGGAACGAGTGTAATAATAATAATAATAATAATAATAACTTTATTTATAAAGCACTTTTAGACAACATCAGTTACCACAAAGTGCTGTACATGGGAAGTCAACAAAAAGTTATTACAAACTACTAAAACCATTAAGACGACAGGACTATAAAAACAGTAAAAATTAAAAGACATTAAAAGCACTAAAACAGGAACAATGTCTCAGCCAGTGTCGAAAGCCAGTGAATAAAAGTAAGTTTTTAGGGAGGATTTAAAGATGGACAGTGAAGGGGCCTGTCTGATCTGCAGCGGCAAGGTGTTCCAGAGTGCCGGGGCAGCAACAGAAAAGGCTCTATCCCCTCTGAGCTTCCGCTTAGACCTTGGTACCTGAAGGAGCAGCTGATCCGCTGACCTGAGGCACCGGGTAGGAGCATATAGGTGGAGCAGCTCAGAGAGGTAAGGCCATTCAATGATTTAAAAACAAATAAAAGAATTTTAAAATGAACTCGAAAGTGCACTGGGAGCCAGTGAAGGGAGGCCAAAATTGGCGTAATGTGCTCCCTCTTTCGAGTTCCGGTTAAAAGGCGAGCGGCAGCATTTTGGACCAACTGGAGACGAGCCAACGAAGCTCATGAGACTCCAGAGTAGAGCGCGTTACAGTAATCCAGCCGAGATGAAATAAAGGCATGGATTACTGTTTCAAAATGCTGCCGCTCGAGAATGGGCTTCACCTTTGCCAGCTTCCTTAGGTGAAAGAAGCTGGACTTAACCACTGCGCCTATTTGTTTATCTAATTTAAAATCACCGTCCATCATAAAACCCAGGTTTAAAACTGTTGGCTTTACGAACACTGCAAGTGGACCCAAGTCAACAGAGGGAGGTTCAAGGCAGCCATTAGGGCCGAACAAAATCACTTCTGTCTTTTTTTCGTTATGTCCCAGAAAGTTTAAGGCCATCCAGGACTTAATGTCCTCAAGACAAGACAGAAGTGATTTTAGGGAATAATTAGGGAATAGAGTGTAGATGTGAAATGATGGCCGTTGAGGGCAAGATTGGCTGAAGGGCCTATTTCCCCGCTGTATCACTCTATGATTATGACTCATATTTGAAACATCAAGTTAAATTGCGGTCTCCGCAATCATATAACCATATAACAATTTATGAGAGCTTCATGAGAGCTTCAGGGAGTTGTACCAGAGTGCTGCAAGAGATGGTTTCTGCTGTCTGCGGGGATAGTGCTCGTGCCCTTTAAACTGGAGGGAAATGAGTGTGGGCTCTGTTTGATGTTCACAAAACGACGAGGACTGTTGTGAGACTGGACACTTGGAAAACATTTCGCCTTAGCAGGTGTCCATAATCGGAGTTGAGACGCTTCAGGTGACGGTTATGTGGGCATTTAAGTAACGGTTATGCCACCCAATCTGAGCTTCAGGTATACAACATGTTGCCTGATTTGGTAATGGATGTCGGCACTCACAACACTTTGAAAAACAATATTTAGATGAGCTCATGAAACACAAAGATAAGTAAGGCTACCATGCGAGTGATGGAAAAATGTAGTATTGCAGATTGCTACATGTTGGATTGCATTGGTACCTTGGGCAGAATGTCCTGCTTCTGAATGTCATTATCTGTGACCCTGACTCCAATTAGCTCACGAGAATATCAGCAACCCCAACCTACAATCTTTGTTAATCCGAGGCATATTTCACGGCAACTCTGGTGATTTGAGTCGCCAGGAGCTGCTGTTAGATTTTGAATTCCATTCATGATTTCTGCTGAGTTAAATGTATTCCTTTGTGGAAAAACATTGCATGGGAGGTTTCCGGGAGGCAGCCCCGATGCTGTCATTAGTGTAGTGGAAATATAGTTGGGAGATGGCACCAATGTACGTGTAGAACAAGTACTGTTCATCGTCAAGAACAAAAAAGGCAGGCATACCTGGGGCCCATCCGAGCGCCCATGGCTAACTCTTTAACTTGAAGAAAATGAATGGAGTCCGAAGACAATTTGTTGAGGGCAAGGATGTCTGCCGGCTAGGGAAGAATACTAGTAGGTTGAAATCAATTTGGTCCTTATTCGAAGAAGAACCGGAATGCATTGAGACCTTCCTCGTGGAGATAGATACAAAATGCTGGAGTAACTAAGCGGGCAGGCAGCATCTCTGGAAGGTTCTGCCTGTCACCCTGAGTTTCTCCAGCATTTGTCTCTATCTTCGATATAAACCAGCAACTGCGGTTCCTTCCAACACCTTCCTCTTTGTGGATGAAGGTGTACGGGGACCGGACGTCCGTGGCAAAGATTGTCATGAAATTGAAAGTTATTGAAGAGTTAAATGGCGTATTATGTGTCTCGCATGTACAAGGAAGGGATTTGACAAGGGGAGAGAAGCAAGAATCAATGTGTGTGGAGATGAGGTCAGTGGGGCAAAGCAGACAAACGTATTTTGGGGAGGCGATATAACCTGGCACTGCTGGGCTGGAGACTGTTGAGGGAGATGGTCAGAGATGATGAGATCAGAAGCAGTTTGGGAGATGATGGCGTGTTGATCGTCTGTGGGGTCATGGTGAAGGGGTAGGTATGAGGACGTGTCCGAGAGATGCCACGGTGGAGGTCAGACTGCCTGGCTACATTTGGCACCTCCCTTGCCTTGTTGTTTGTTGCTGAGTGAGCTTCAGATAGGGGAGATTTGAGTGAGTTAGGGTAATCGAGGTGTCGCCAAGGGTAGACACAAAATGCCGGAGCAATTCAGCGTGTTTGGGTAGAGCACCATATCAATTTGTTCCAGAGATGCTGCTTGACGGGTTGAGATGCTCCAGCATCCTTGGGTCCAGATCTATACCTGCCTGACAGTGGAAACATGGGTAGACAGATAGTGTGCGTGTGTGTGTGGGGGTGGAATAGGTATATGTGTGTGATGAAGGGCATGTATGTGGGATTATGTGTGTGTGAAGTGAGTGTGTGTGGTGTGGGGTGTGTGTGGGGTGGGGTTGTGGTATGTGTGGGCTGGCGAGTTTGTGCAAATACCTCACCTGCATATCTCCTATAAACCCGACCTCACTTTAAAGCTAAAAGGTCTCTAGATCTTGACATTTACACTCTGGAAAAAGTTTTGACTGTGTGACCTATCTATGTGCCTCGTTATTTTATATTTTGCTATCAGTTCTTCCTCAGCTGCTGAAGTTCTAGTGATAACAATCCAAGTTATCAATTCACACGCACGCGCATACACAGACGCACACACACGCACACATACACATGCACGCACAAACACACACACCCACACGCGCACACATACACACACGCACACACGCGCGTGCACACACACCCACACACGAGCGCGCACACATACACACACACACACACAAACATAGAAAATAGGTGCAGGACTAGAGGCCATTCGGCCCTTCGAGCCTGCGCCGCCATTCAATATGATCATGTCTGATCATCCAACTCAGTATCCTGTACCTGCCTTCTCTCCATACCCCCTGAACCTTTTCGCCACAAGGGCCACATCTAACTCCCTCTTAAATATAGCCAATGACCTGGCCTCAACTACCTTCAGTGGCAGCGAATAGTAAGATTAAACTAGAACTTAACCGTTTGAAGTTTGATCTTTATTTCATGAGGAGTAACGTTGAGTGATTACGTGAAGAACCCGCCAGGATGCATGTGTATCAATCTTCAAAGCAGCCGTGTGAAATCACAGATGACAGTAAATGAACTGAACATAGTAAGATTAGAGAAATAGGATACCAGTTGAACTTTATGATCGACGGTGGGCGTGGAGGGCACGTAATCCCTCAAAGTTACTCCTCATAAAAAAAAGTTCTCTTTTAATCTTACTATTTTACTTCGGAGTCATGTGAGTGACTATGTGAAGATTTTAAAGCTCTGTGATTTCATGCCGTGGAAAAGAGTCCAGGCGTCATACACAGCATAAGTGGGCCAATGATGAGTGAACATTAATAGTAAGATTAAACGAGAACTTACCAGTTTGAAGTTTGATCTTGATTTTATGAGGAGTTATGATGAGCGATTACGTGAAGAAGGGCCGTCCGTCTGCGTGCGCGTCAATTTTCAAAGCAGTGGTGTTAAATCACAGATAAAAAGAAGACCTGAGAATAGTAAGATTGAAGAAACTAGAACTTCCATGTGACCTTGATAGTATGAGGGTGGGAGCGGTGGGCACGTAATCGCTCATCGTAACTCCTCATAAAATCAAGATCAAACTTCAAACTGGTAAGTTCTCGTTTAATCTTACTATTTTACTTCGGAGTCACGTGAGTGACTACGTGAAGATTTCAAAGCTCTGTGATTTTACGCCGGTTACGAATCCAGGCGTCACACACTGAATGGATTGACCATGGATGCGTGTAATCATTAAAGCATTCAGACATTACGTAGTTAAGTAAAGACACTGATGCTTAAAATGAAAGAAAAGTTTTTAAAAACTTGTTCCCCCTCCCAACCTTAGGGGTAAACTAAGGGACAGAACTTAAAATGGTACGTGCAAACACCCCCAGTCTGGTAATAGGTTTGTTATCAAACCGGTGGACCGTTATTTCATTCGTCCATCCTGCAGCCACTAGGATGTCGCCAAGAGGCACGTCCATTGCTCTTGCTGCCGACGTAGATGCAGCCCTGTTGGAGTGAGATTCAGCCATATGAATGTTCACTCTGTTACCGCCATTACCCCCTTTGACCATCTCGAGATATATATATATATATATCATATATATCAATTACAGCACGGAAACAGGCCATCTAGGCCCTTCTAGTCCGTGACGAATACTGACTCTCACCTAGTCCCATCTACCTGCACTCAGACCATAACCCTCCATTCCTTTCCCGTCCATATACCTATAGAACCCGGAGTAGCCTGATCTTTCTCTCCAAAAATTAATCATCACCTCCTCCCCCCCACCCCACACCAACCAGGGGAATTTCTTCTTCTTCCTGTCTGCCCTCCCCCTCAGATTCACCCCACTCCCCCCCCCTCAAATTCATCCCCACTGCACATGGCGTTGATGTCTTAAACCCACCGTCTAGGGAGACTACTTTCCCTGTTCCCTCTCTGCATTAATTAATTCCCACTCCCTCCCCTCAAATCCACCCCCCCTCAAATCCATCCCCACCCACCTCTCCCCTCAAATCCATCCCCACCCTCCCTCCCCTCAAACTCATCCCCTCCCGAACCCTCTCCCCCTCCCTCAAATCTATCCCCCTCCCTCCTCCCCTCAAGTCCACCCAAATTCATTTATCCTCCACCACCTCCAGTTTAAATTCCATCTGGAATATATTTTGGAGGGCCAGCAAACCAAGAACTCCTCCCTCCTCCCCTCAAATTAACCCCCAAATTAATGTATCCTTCTCTCTCCCCCTCAAGTCCATCCCCACCCCCTCAAGTTAAGTTATCCCCCTCCTTCCCCTCAAATCAATCCCCACTCCACTGAAATTCATTTACCCTCCTCCCCTCCAATCCATTCCCAAATTAATTTATCTTTCAATCTCCCCCACCCTCAAATCCATCCCCACCCACCTCAAGTTAATTTAGCCCCCTCCCTCCCTGGGAACCAGGCTTGAGTAGGCCAATCTGGCACTACCAATATGCCTGTGGCTTAGTCTTGCTTGATTTTGGCCAAGCATTGGTTTGTGAGACAAATTTGTGGAAAGCATGCATAAACAATTCTCCCCAATTGAGGGAGAAAGCATCCACTGCCTTTGCTCCTGGATCCTGCTTGCAGGACACATATCTGGGTTACTAACGGTTTAGTCTAGATGCAAATAGATCAATATCTGGTATGTCAAATCGTGTATTTATTTAATTAAATACTGCCTGATTCAACATCCATTCTGTGTTGTTATTAAACATTCGTGATACAGCATCTGTCACCGTGTTATATCTACCTTGTAGATTTCCAAAATATTCCTCTTGATACACCAGTGCCAAATGAGGTTCGTCAATCTGTCGTAAGATACAGATTTTACACCACCCATGTTAATGGATATGTGGCACCACAGTGGTGTTATTAATCTGAATTTGAACAAGCACCGGTTGTATATTGCTACAGAAACCCTTGAGTCCAAATTGTGCCCCCAACAATTCTGGGTAATTGATTCCATATGTTGGGGAATTACAGACTCCTGCTCATTCCATCTGCCCTCACAGCTCTGGACTGTGTTAGTGGCTCCCCATCCTTAGCCGCTTGCATAGGTCTGAAGAACCCTCGATGGCTTTCAAGCAAATTTTACTTTTAGTTTCCTTACGTTCGTTATCCGCCATAGTTATTCAACAATGGCCACTGCTGGCAATCCATAGTTTTGCCAATTTGGCCTGCATGGAATCTGAGAGTTTGTTCCTTTGCTCGCTGTAAATTCTGGTAATGCGAAGGCCCATACGTTCTGCTGGAAATGCAGCTACTATTTGCCAATTATACTCACTGTTTGCCTGATAGATGGCTAGTATTTGACTATCAGGTCATAGCAGGCTTGATTTATATAGTCGTTTGCCCCTAGGCAAAGTCACCAACATATTTACTGTTTTTGATAGTAAATTCAAGGTAATCAATTACCCTTGTAGGTGTCAATTTTGATTTAGCTGGGTGGATGAGGTAACCAATTCTATCAAACAGGGTTTTGGTTTGCTTTGACAGATGCGTCTGCCAATTCTTGGTGACTCCAAAATGAAATTGTCCAAATATGCCATTACTATGTGGTTCTGAGACCTTTGTAGGCCCAGAATTGGTTTCCGTAGTTTTGTCAATAGTCTAGGAGCTGATGTCAACCCATTTGGCAGATCCATATCATCCAGTTAAACTTCAAATATCTCCTGTTCTTAGTGAATACACCGAATAGTATGCATCTTTGAGGTCGATGCATGCCATGTGACCATTTTATAGGAAGCTCCTATAAAACAGTAGTTAGCCCGTTACAAAATTACTGTTTCTAAAAGTTTGTACTGCACAAATGAGTTAAACCTGGATGAAGTGACATCCTCCATCTGTCACATGCCCTGAATGGCAATCCTGCCCATCCATACAGGGCCTGCCTCGATGACAATTCCAGTCCAAGTTCCAAGTCAGCATGAAAACTGTGTATGCTGTGCAGTAACAATTATCACATGTTATTATCTGTTTTAAAACCAGTTCTGAAATGTCATGTTATTGTCATTTTGAACAAGAACATAAGTGTAAATTACCAACATGTAACTGCTCCACAATCCCTTGTTTCAGTAAACCCAGACCCACCTACCTCCATGGCTACCGGTGGTCTTGTGGTAAGCCCAAAGGCCCCTGATGCGGGTTCCTTTTCTCTCCTTGATTGGGAGTAGGACTGGTAAGGAAGTGTGGATTCCATGTTTCTCCTAACCTCTACTTGGGTCTGGTCTGAACCTCATCATACTGAACCTGCCTTGTAGGACAATTCTGGACATTATTTTGAGTCTGCCTTGAAAGACGACTCTGATCATATTTTCGTGCCCAGCTTTCAAGCTACCACCGGATTCAGTGAACCGCTTTCCCCTTGTGGAGGTGTGGGGTGTGTTGTCGCCTATGCGGATATTCTGCCAACTGCTGGCTCTTGAAGCCATATGCATGCTTCAGTAAGTTCATACTTTAAATTCGAGATCAGTTACCTACTGATCATTCATACTCCCCTCCACTGAGAGTCAGGTTCGTAGGCAGCCCTGAAAACAGGTGCTGCCACAGGTCCCTGAGGATATCTGTGCTCACATGTTCCTCTCCTCAGAGCAGGAGGCATTTGTGCAGCCCTGAACACAGGTGCTGCTGCCTGCTGGTTCTACATAACACCCGGGCTGTCAAGAGCTAGATTCCATCCAGGGAAGCACCCAGTGGACCTGGATGATTGCAGAAGCACTTATTTTCTGTTTGTTAGTATGGAAGCTTCCTTTTATGTAAAGCATTTTGGTGTTGACTTAAACAGTGCAATATAAGTAAAACTTACTTACTTACTTCCTTTCTTCTGCTTGTCCCTGGGAAGGTTTCCCCCCCCCTCTTCTGTGTACTCTGATTCAGAGTGGTTTCTTCCACATGTAGTTCCCCCTCCAATGGGGAAGACATTGGGCTGCCACATGTGCGAGGCTCTAGGCACCGGCAGGCCGTGCTGACACTGCTCCCTCCCTTGGAGCAGATTATTGTTGGAGCAACTTCTCCTGCCGATTCCTGTCGGCGCTAATGTCGGTAAGCGATGCTTCATGCGGGAGAGTCGTCCTCAGACGCTCTCCGTTGAGGGAGGGTATCCCTCTTTCCCGGACTCATCAGAGTCAACGGGTTTGATAGACTTGCGGGTGGCATTACGCCCCGCAGGGCAACCACGGAGCTCCTGCTCCTGCGCAGAGTCTCCTGCCGATTCTACTGTCGGCGCTAATGTCGGGAACTAGACCGTCGCCCACTATTTGGAAAGCTGCGGTCTTCGGCAGCCGACATCCCCGCGGGCCCTCTCCTCGACATCTGGGCTCTGAAAAAAAATTCAAGCCCGAAAGAACGCAGGTAGGTAGTTCAACTTCCCTTACCTGCTCATGCCGATGGCTGGGAGGCCTCAGTGCCTGCCGGTCCGCCGTGTGCGTTGCGTTCAGACGTAATTGACGCGAACGCAGACGGACGGCCCTTCTTCACGTAGTCACTGACATGACTCCGAAGTGAAATATAGCATTCAGACATGACATAGATAAAGACATGTTGATGCTATTATTGAACAATAATGGGAATTGTAACCTCCCTCAACCTGGAGGAAGTATGAACCATACCTAATATAGAGTTGGCAAATACCCCCGATCCAGCAATTAATCTACAGATTAATAGTTTGACCATCCTGCAGCAGCTAGGATGTGATCCATAAGCCTGCTGCTGAGGTATAGCGGTCCTGGTAGAGTGGGATTCAATTTCAATGTACACTCCTGTATATGCCAGACCCATTTAACCGTCTGGAGAAGATTTGTAGTGATTCCTTCTAACAAGGTTTTATGCTCATTCCCCACATCAGCAGGAATCGTGGGTATATAACCCAGGCAGGGACTATGAAACCTGGAAGCAGGAATCTTGCTGAATTTCGCAAGACCCGTCTATTGAGGCCAAATGGAGGAAGATATAAAGAACATTCCTCCCTTCTGTAGCAAGAATTCACCCTTTGCCACTAATATGCCTTGTATTTTTTGCGACGGTTCATTGAACCTGGATGCAAGCATCTTAATCGTTAGTGTTCCATCGATCCACAATGTTGTTATAAGTGCCAAGCCACTTATTTGTTAGCTCTGTGCAGTCAAAGCACTGATTGTAGTGATTTAGTAATAATCTGGAAACTGAAGTTGGCCCATTTTGCAACGCCACTGAGTGTATCATTGCCTCATCCAGTTAAATTTCAAATATCTTCTGTGAAAGGAAATGATCACCTGGAAGTTATTCAGAAATGTCTAAACTGCACTGTTGAGGCTGTTGACCTTGATCAGTCCACATCCCATATTGTGAGCCTGCCTTGAAAGGCAAACTCCGCCATACATGTTGTGCAGTATAAACTAATCTTATGTTATCCCAAACCAGTGTAAATATTCAAACCAGTTTAAGATTACCAACTTGTATCCGTGACGGGAGACATCATTGATGTGGCTCCTTACCTTTATCCGGATGGGAGGACTTATGCAACCCGACCCAGGAGCTGCCTCAACCATGTGTGCTTGATTTTGCTCTTCTGCTCGAGTAGCTCGAGTACGGGGTTGGCGCATCTTCCAGGAAGGCCGTTCTGGGTTATGGCCTAAAAAAGACCTTTGTTATGGTTGTACGGCCTTCAAGCTTTCACCAGCTTCAATGCATCGTGGTTTGCTGGTAGGTGCATAGGGGTGCTGCCGCCGGAGATGTGAGGTCTTTTGTGATGATGTGGCCTTCCTGAGCTCGATGGCCCTCGTCGAGCTCCTGCTGCTGGTTGTGTTGTTCCTGCCCCCCCCCTGCACACTTTTAGTATTTTCAGCCAAACTCCTGTCTTCAGAGTCAGCCCAGAAGTGACTCCTAATGCTCCCCTCTGTCGAGGGAGATGTATTATGCAGCCCTCAATAAGGTGCTGCCTTGGGCGTCCTAGTCATGGTGACTAAACTCCACATTGTCTCATTGAAGCTTCTGCTCCATCATCCGCTCCATGCGGGATAACCATATAACCATATAACAATTACAGCACGGAAACAGGCCATCTCGACCCTTCTAGTCCGTGCCGAACACATAATCTCCCCTAGTCCCATATACCTGCGCTCAGACCATAACCCTCCATTCCCTTCCCATCCATATAACTATCCAATTTATTTTTAAATGATAAAAACGAACCTGCCTCCACCACCTTCACTGGAAGCTCATTCCACACAGCTACCACTCTCTGAGTAAAGAAGTTCCCCCTCATGTTACCCCTAAACTTCAGTCCCTTAATTCTCATGTCATGTCCCCTTGTTTGAATCTTCCCTACTCTCAGTGGGAAAAGCTTTTCCACGTCAACTCTGTATGCGATCACAGTTGCTCCCGCCGGCGGTGAGTCTTCACAGCCCGACTCGTCCGAGTCTTCGGCCTGTCCGACTTCTGCTTGGCCTTCCCACCAGTCTGTGGTGTTGATTCCGACTGTCCAGGTGCCAGGTCAGAGACTGCTGATCAATAGCGATCCAGGTGCAGTCTACCACTGCTGACTGCCCGCAATTCCGTGGTTCTCCACAGTCAGTCTGGATGTGGTCCATTCCTGTAACATATTCTCACAAAATAGCATAAAACGACCTTTGAGTAAGGAATTTACCTGCAAGTCCTTTTTAAACCGTCTGCTGCAGGGGCAAAGCTCTTCCCGAGCCTGGTCTGGTCTCGTGGTCGTAGTTTGTTACAGCTGGGGTTCCCTCTGTGGTCCTTGAGGAAAGGCTTCCATTGCGGGTATTTCTCCCCTGAGCTTTCTCTCCGCATAGCAGGGCTTCTCCGCGATGTTCTCCAGTCGGGGCTTCCCCCCAAAAAAAGTTTTTTAAAAACTTACCTCAGGTCTGTTGCTGGCAGGATAATCATGTCCAACCTGCCAGTCGTCACGCAATGCGATAGACGATATGACACGCATGCGTCCTGGCGGGTTCTTCACGTAGTCACTCACGTGACTCCGAATTAAAATTGTCCCCAGTGTGTGCGGGGTAGTTTAATACATGGGTATCGCTGGTTGACGTGGACGCGGTGGGCTGAAGGGCCTGATTCTGTGCTGTATCTCTAAACTAAACTAAAAAAGGTTCTGACTGTGTGGTTAAAGATATGAACACATGGGCTCACTGGTCTGAGGGCTATAGAAAGAATCTTGTACTTTGCTGACTTTCACAAGCAATGTTAAACTGAGACCAACGAGGTAACGGCAATAGTTTGTTTTAGAGAGATGGTGTGAAAACAGGCCCTTCTGCCCACCGAGTCCACGCCAACCAACGATCACCTGTACACTAGTCCTATATCCTTCACACTAGGGGCAATTTACAGACGTCAATTCACCTACAAACCGGCACATCTCTAGAATGTGGGAGGAAACCAGAGCACCTGAAGGAAACCCACGTGGGTCACAGGGAGAACGTACAAACTACAAGCACACGTAGTCAGGATCGAACCCGGGTCTCTGGCACTGTAAGGCAGCAACTCTTAGTCTATCGCTGCGCCACCATGCTGATCAATTCACTTGATGCTAAGGAAGTTGTATGTCAGCCCTCTGCAGACTTTAAAACCCTATGAGTTGTTCCTTCTCCATTTGGCACATCAAGTCCTCTCCGTCATTCAATCATATAGAAACATAGAAATTAGGTGCAGGAGTAGGGCATTCGGCCCTTCGAGCCTGCACCGCCATTCAATATGATCATGGCTGATCACCCAACTGAGTATCCTGTACCTGCCTTCTCTCCATACCCTCTGATCCCCTTAGCCACGAGGGTGCTAAGGAAGTTGTTTGTCAGCCCTCTGCAGACTTTAAAACCCAATGAGTTGTCCCTTCTGGATTGGCATGGCTTAGAACATCAGAACAACCCTCTGCCACAGCCACTGATTTCTCAGGGACTACAAAGGGAAAATGTACTCCAGTAATCCCTCTGTGTGCTTTATATCTGTCTGTTAAGGTGTTCAGATTTGTCAAAGATTGAATTGCATTCCAACAATGGAGTCTTTAGGTTTATAGAGTTAAGTGTGAAACTGATAAAGCAGAAGTATTTTCGTGCCAGGAACAAACTACACACACTTTGACTATAGACAACTATTATTTGGTAAATGTCAAAAATATTCTTCTGCTTTTTAAGTATTTTTCCACAACATGGCAGTGTGGCTCAGCAGTAGAGTTGCTGCCTCACAGCGCCGGAGACCCAGGTGCTGTCTGTACAGAGTTTGTATGTTCTCCCCGTGACCCGCGTGGGTTTTCTACAGGTGTTCCGTTTCCTCCCACACTCCAAAGACGTGCAGGTTTGTAGGTTAATTGGCTTTGGTAAAAAGTCCCCAGTGTGTAGGATAGTGCGGGTGAATACTGGTCGGCGTGGATTCGGTGGGCCATAGGCCCATTGCCACACTGTATCTCAGTGGTGGGTCTCATCAGTGACAATGATGAGTCGGCGTACAGGATGGAGGTGGAGCTGCTCACAGGATGGTGCAAATTCCACAACCTCATTCTCAACGTGGGAAAAACGAAGGAGATGGTGGTTGACTTCAGGAGGGCGGGAAAACAACAACATACACCTCTGCACATCGATGGAGCTGATGTGGAAAGGGTCAGCAGCGTGAAGTTCCTAGGACTACACCTGTCAGATGACCTGATGTCCACGACCACAGCACTGGTCAAGAGAGCCCAGCAGCGACTACACCCTCTCCGAAGACTACATAAAGCAGGTCTCCCCACTACACACCTACGAACTTTTTATAGGGGGACTGTCGAGAGCACATTAACCTACGGCATCACTTCCTGGTTCGGGAGCTGCAAGGCGTACGAACGGCACCAACTAGACAGGATTGTGAAGACCGCCAGCAGGATTATTGGTGCTCCACTCGCTTTCCTGCTGGACATATACAGGAAGAGATGTATCAGCAGAGCCATCTCCATCATCAAAGATCCCTACCACCCATCGCATCACATATTCTCCATCCTGCCATCTGGGAAGAGGTACAGGAGCATTAGCTGCAAAACCAGCAGGATGCTCCTCAGCTTCTTCCCGCAGGCTATAAGACTGATAAACGGACTTTGCCCCCTGCCAAAGTATCGCGCACCAACCACCAACCTGGACACACTGCAGCAGAGCCACTGTCGTGCCGCTGCCGATCGGAACGCATGTTGATGTTAGTAGAGTGTTAATTTGTTCATGATAAATGTATTTTTATTTCTATTTATTTTTAATGCACACTGAATGCACACTGGTTGAGCAACGTTTTTTTGTTTCCTCTGGGTATGTGAATACTCAGGAAATGACAATAAAGATATACAATACAATACAATATCTCAAAATGAAAACACTTGAGATTTAATATTGTTTGTGCTGGAGTAACTCAGCGGGTTGAGCAGCATCTCTGGAGAACATGAGTGGGTGACGTTTTGGTTCAGGACCCGTCTTCAGGACCAGACGTCAACGAGTGCTGGACTCACCATGACGTAGAAACATAGAAAATAGGTGCAGGAGTAGTCCATTCGGCCCTTTGAGCCAGCACTGCCTTTCAATATGATTTTGGCTCATCATCATCATCAAAAATTCCTGCTATCTCCCCATATCCCTTGATTCTGTTAGTCCAAAGAGCCACATCCAACACTCACTTGAAAACATCCAGTGAATTGGCCTCCACTGCCTTCTGTGGCAGAGAATTCTACAGATTTTCTGCGTGAAAATGTTTTCCCTCTTCTGAGTCCTAAATGGCCTAACCCGTTACTCTTAAACTGTGACCCCTGGTTCTGGATTCCCCCAACATCGGGAACATTGTTCCTGCATCTAGCCTTAACTCCTCTAAGAATGTTATATGTTTTCATAAGATGCCCTCTCATCCTTCTCATTTCCAGCGAATTCAATCCCAGTCTACCCATTCTTTCATCATACGTAAGTCCCGTCACCCCGGATATTGACCTGGTGAACATAAGCTGCACTCCCTCAAAAGTAAGAATGACCTTCTGCAAATTAGGAAAGGTACAGGAGTGTGAAAACGCCCACCTCCAGATTGAGGGACAGTTTCTTCCCAGCTGTTATCAGGCAACTGAATCATCCTACCACAACCAGAGAGCAGTTCTGAATTACTATATACCTCATTGGTGACCCTCGGACTATCTTTGCTGGCTTTACCTTGCACTAAGCGTTATTCCCTTACCATGTATCTATCTATACATTGTAAATGGCTCGATTGTAATCATGCATTGTCTTTCTGCTAACTTTTTAACACGTGACAAAAAGCATTTCTCTGTACACGTGACAATAAACTCAATTGAACTGAGTTCCTTGTATCTAACACTTGAGTCCAGTTGGTTATAACCACTGTGACCTGTGATCCTATGGTGAAGTGGTTTATTCCCTTCTGGGCCGGGCTTCCATTCATAAGATCACAAGTTTGTAAACCATCATAATCAGAGGTGACCTCATAATGTGCCTGGCCGGTGACATCACAGTGAACGGCATCCGTAACCATGAGAAACGGACGGGCTCCATTCCATCCATCAACTTGAAGTGGGTTCATAGTTTGCGAGATATTGAACAGATCAGAGCTTTAAAATTCACTCTACGTATTTAGAAACAATGGAACCTGTATCAAAAATGCCGGTGGAAAGTGCCAAGAGGGATGATAAAAGGAGATCTAAGGTAGATTTGAATCCGTTAATAGACCAAGATAAAAGGTGGAGTGACTCAGCGGGTCTTATTCTTAAACTGCGACCCCCTGGTTCTGGACTCCCCCTACATTGGGAACATAGGGACGTAGGGCTCTACTGACACCTCTGAGCTTTTCTTTATGGGAGAGAATCCTATCCATCCAGTGACAACCCTGCCTCCAGTCTTCAACATCACCCCCCTCCCCCCCCCCCCCCCCCCCCCGCCTCTCCACCCGCCTCTCCCCCTACCCAGCCTTCTACCTTCTCTGGACCTTTTTATATCCACTGTTGGTGCAACAACTGTCTTGGCGGAAAAGGTTAAGGGGGGACTTGATAGAGGTCTTTAAAATGATGAGAGGGATAGACAGACTTGACGTGGATAAGCTTTTCCCATTGAGAGTAGGGAAGATTCAAACAAGAGGACATGACGAGAATTAAGGGACAGAAGTTTAGGGGTAACGTGAGGGGGAACTTCTTTACTCAGAGAGTGATAGCTGTGTGGAATGAGCTTCCAGTGGAAGTGGTGGAGGCAGGTTCGATTTTATCATTTAAAAATAAATTGGATATGTATATGGATGGGAAAGGAATGGAGGGTTATGGTCTGAGTGCAGGTAGATGGGACTAGGGGAAAATAAGTATTCGGCACTGACTAGAAGGGCTGAGATGGCCTGTTTCCGTGCTGTAATGGTTATATGGTTATAACATGGATAGATGACATTTCATGGAGTGCTGGAGTAACTCAGCGTGTCAAGCAGCATCTCTGGTGAACATGGATAGGTGATGTTTCACAGATTACTGTAGTAACTCAGCGGGTCAGGCAGCATCTGTGTAGAACATGGATAGGTGACGTTTCACAGGACAATGAAGCTAGTTAGAGAATGGTGGCCGATTAGGAAAAGGGGAGATGCAATGAGACCTGGGTGTCACGGTACACCAGTCATTGAAAGTAGGAATGCAGGTGCAGCAGGCAGTGAAGAAAGCAAATGGTATGTTAGCATTCATAGCAAAAGGATTTCGAATTGAATTCCTTTATTGTCATTCAGACCTTACGGTCTGAACGAAATTTCGTGCCTGCAGTCATACATACAATAATACAATAATAAACAACAATAAACACAAATTAACATCCACCACAGTGAGTCCTCCAAACACCTCCTCACTGTGGTGGAGGCAAAAATCTCAGTATAAGAGCCGGGAGGTTCTACTGCAGTTGTACAAGGTCTTGGTGTGACCACACCTGGAGTATTGTGTACAGTTTTGGTCTCCAAATCTGAGGAAATACATTCTCCCATAGAGGGAGTACAAAGAAGGTTCACCAGACTGATTCCTGGGATGGCAGGATTTTCATATGAAGAAAGACTGGATGGATTCGGCTTGTACACGCTAGAATTCAGAAGATTGATGGGGGATCTTATAGAAACTTACAAAATTCTTAAGGGGTTGGACAGGCTAGATGCAAGAAGATTATTCCCGATATTGGGGAAGTCCAGAACTAGGGGGTCACAGTTTAAGGATAAGAGGGATGTTTTTTAGGACTAAGATGAGAAAATCATTTTTTACACTGGGAGTGGTGAATCTGTGCAATTCTCTTCCACAGAAGGTAGTTGAGGCCAGTTCATTGGCTATATTTAAGAGAAGCAACAAGGGTACATCTAACTCCTAGATGTGGCCCTTGTTGCTAAAGGGATCAGGGGGTATGGAGAGAAGGCAGGGATGGGATACCGGATCAGCCGTGATCATATCGAATGGCGGTGCAGGCTCGAAGGGACGAATGGCCTACTCCTGCACCTATTTTCTATGTTTCTAACTAGGGTTGGGGAGGGATGGAGAGAGAGGGAAGGCAAGGGTTACTTTAAGTTGGAGAAATCAATATTCATATCGCTGAGTTGTAATCTGCTTGTCCTGCTGAGTTTCTCCAGCATTTTGTGTCTATCTTCAGTGTAAACCTGCATCTGCTGTTCCTGTACATTTTGTCTTGCCCACATTGACCAAGATGTCCCATGTACACTAGTTCCTCCTGCCTGGATTTGTTCCACACCTCTCCATACCTATCCTATCCATGTACCTGTCAAGAGTATTTTAATGTCATATGTCACAAACTGTACTATTGAATGCTGACACGATATGATAGAACTTTATCTATCCAAGGAGGGAAATTGTTCTGCCAACAGTCATACAACACAAGATAAAGATGGTCATGGTGGCGCAGCGGTAGTGTTGCTGCCTTACAGCAAATGCACGCCGGAGACCCAGGTTCGATCCTGATTATGGGTGCTGTCTATACAGAGTTTGTACGTTCGTCCCGTGACCTGCGTGGGTTTTTTCCGAGATATTCGGTTTTCTCCCACACTCGAAATACATACAAGATTGTAGATTAATTGGCTTTGGAAACATTGTAAGTGTCCCTAGTGTGTGGAGTAGTGCCAGTGTACGGGATGATCACTGGTTAGTGTTAATGTGCGGGGATCGCTGGTTGCCACGGACCCGGTGGGCTGAAGGGCCTGTTTCTGCGCTGTATCTCTAAACTAAACTAAACTAAACTAAACATGAAACATGAAATTAAAGTGATGAGTGGAAAGGATTGGGGATGTGCAAAGATTGGGGAGGGGGAGAGGGGTAGTCAATCTACCCCATGACAGAAGGGGGTGGAGTTGTACAGTTTGATCGCCTGTGGCGTTCTCTGCTGCATCTTGGTGGAACCAGTCTGTTGCTGAAGGTTTTCCTCAGTGTGTCATGGAGTGGGTTACGTAGCAGCACAACAGTAGTGTAACATATTGCACTGTAAAACCCTTACTAAACAGCAAAAAAAGTTCAGTGTATATTAGAGAAACAGACAATTAGTCCAAATAGTCCTGTCCAAATATCTTCTAAATGCCATTGTACCAGCCACTACCTCCTGTGGCAGCTTGTTCCATATACCCATCTCCTGGGTTACGGGAGTGAATTAATTATGGTAGACAAAAATGCTGGAGAAACTCAGCACGTGAGGCAGCGTCTAGATGCATGCTGGCTCATCCACTGAGTTTCTCCAACATTTTTGTCAACCTTTGATTTTTCCAGCATCTGCAGTTCTTTCTTAAACAAGTTAATTATGGTAGTGCTTTAGGAAAGTTGGATTCAGCCGAGTCTTAAACGAGGCCTCTGTAGAATAATCTAAACCGTTTTGAATTAATCATGCTTTTTTTGTTGATGGGGGAGAAAACGTGAATCTTTGAGGCTGGGCAAATATCCATGGGTCAGGCAAACTTGTTTAAATTGGACAAATTGCATTTTCACTTCAAATTAAATAAATTGGCTTGTTTAACCATTGCTTATTCTTCCACGTGAACCCGTTTACAGCATCTGCAGACTCCTTTTAATTTAAAATTCTTTTAAAATAGGGTTTGACTTAGTCAAAGCTTCACTTGAAGACCCAACTTTTTGCATCTTTGAACCATGAATTGCAGACCCAAAAATCTCTGTCGAAGTGGTTATCAAATTTACCATGCGCTCCCCCGGAATGATGCCAGATCTTGGGAACATTTTCATTATGATTCTTCACTTCTCCTTCAAATTCGATTTTTAAAAAAAGTTTCAGCTTGTGAACTTTAAACAGCCCTTTTATTTTAAATATCCTTCGCAGACTTGGTGCGCTGAAGGGCCTGTTTCCACTCTGCATCTCTAAATCCAAAACTAAACTCACGCGCACGGCTTGTTGTGGGAATTACAGAGACATGGCTGCAAGAGGGCTGGTGATGGGAACTGAATATTCAAGGATATATCTCCTATAGAATAGATAGGCAGGTGGGCAGAGGGGCTGGGGTAGTTCTGTTGGTGAGGAATGAAATTCAGTCCCTTGCAAGGGGTGACATTGAAACAGGAGATGTGGAGTCAGTATGGAAAGAACTAAGGAAGTGTAAGGGTAAAAATACCCTAATGGGATTTATCCATTTGGGGTTAGCAATGGTGTTAGACAAGGGGGAATTTTGTCCCCAGTCCTCTTTAATCTATATATTGATGATCTGTCTAAACAATTGAAAGCCTGTAACACTGGGTGCGTGATTGGTAATATTTTAGTGAACCATATTATGTAGGCAGATGATCTTGTGATCTTTAGTCCATCTAGCGCTGGTCTCCAGCAGCTCCTTACTATATGTTCTGTGTATGTCGCCCATTCCGGTGGGCGGTGCGACTCTGGTCAGCAGCGGCCTCTGCAGTCTGTCCGCGTTTTATTATTTTCTGTCTATGTTTTTATGTAGTTTTTGTTATTTTTTGTTGGGGTGTGTGCGTGGGGGGTGGGGGGGGGGGGGGAAACTTTTTAAATCTCTCCCTGCACGGGAGACCCGACCTTTTCTCGTCGGGTTTCCGTTATCGTTGGGGCTGCAACGAGGAGCGGCCTCCAACAGGAAGAGACCGGGGACTCTGGTGCCGACGACTCGCCGTCGCGGGGCTGGCCGAGTCCGGAGCGGGTGGAGCGGTGGAGGAGCGCTGCTGCTGCTGCTGCTGCTGCGGCCCGACCGGAGAGTCGGAGGCTTCAACGGCAGGTCTGTGGACGGCGGCACCGGGAGCCCGCGGGTCCCTGGAGGGAGACCACTTTTCAGGGCTCTCGCAACGGCGACTTCCCCCGCCCGAGTTGCGGGGTTGAAGAGCTCCTGGAGCGGGGCCTACATCACTGCCCCGCGCGGCTTGGAATGGCCACGGGACTCTGCGAGCGCACGCCGGGGGCTCCAACATCAAGAACCCGGTGTGCGACCTTGCATCACCCGGCGTGGCTTTAATGGCCGCGGGACAATCGCCATCGCCAGCCGGGGGCGTTGACTTTGACTCTGACATCGGGGGGGGGGGGGGGAGAGTGCAGTGGAGAGATAAGTTTATTTGGCCTTCCATCACAGCAATGTGATGGATGTTTATGTAAATTATGTTGTGTCTTGGGTCTATTTGTTTGTAATGTATGGCTGCAGAAACGGCATTTCGTTTGGACCTCAAGGGGTCCAAATGACAATTAAATGTATCTTGTATCTTGTATGGTGTGGAACATGACATTAAATATAATGCTAGTAAGAATGCTGTTATGATCTGTAGAACCAAAGAGGATAAATGTCTAAAATTTCCTGATTTTAAATTGTGTGACAATAATCTTAGTGTCTGTAATAAGGTAAAATATCTAGGGCATATTATTACAGAACAAATGACAGATGATGAAGATATTTATAGGCAACTACGCATGCTGTATGTACAGGCGAATATTCTCTTGCGTAAATTTGGTGCGTGTGCAGATGTGGTGAAGATGTAGGTACACAAAAAAGCTGGAGAAACTCAGCAGGTGCAGCAGCATCTATGGAGCGAAGGAAATAGGCAACGTTTCGGGCCGAAACCCATCTTCAGACGGATGTCGCTATTTAGAGCATACTGCACCCCATTCTACACTGCACCCCTGTGGTCGAACTATGGAAAGACAAGTATGCAAAGACTAAAGGTGGCATATAACGATGCCATGAGAACATTGCTAAGGCAACCTAGATGGTGTAGTGCCAGTAATATGTTTGTGGCTGCAGGAGTCAGTACTTTAGTAGCTATCCTAAGACATCACATGTATAAATTACTTTGCAGGATAAATGACTCTAAAAATGTGCTTATTGTGGTCTTGTCAATCATAAGGGTTAGCATTACACGCTACGTATCCCAGCTGTGGAGACACTGGCATCGTTGTCTTGTTGTAGGACATTGATCATTCTTTTAATCTGGATTTTTAACATGTATTGTGTTTTAAAAAATATATAAATTATGATGTTTTTATCAGTGACATACTAAGATTTTATATGTATTTTATGATATTTAATATGCAATGCATTTTTTAATGTAATGTTGCCCCTTGTCTGGACCTTGAGTCTGTAATAAAGTTTATTATTATTATTATTATTATTATTATTATTATTATTATTATTATTATTATTATTATTATTATTATTATTATTATTATTATTATTATTATTATTATCTAAAAGCCCCCAAACAGTAGCCTGGACATAGGGTGCAAGTAGATTAAGGAATTAAAATTGGCATGTAGTATAGGTAATGCTACAGTTGTTATGGGAGATTTCAACGTGCAGGTAGACTGGGAAAATCAGGTTGGTACTGGACCCCAAGAAAGGGAGTTTGTGGAGTGCCTCCGTGATGGATTCTTAGAGCAGCTTGTATTGGAGCCAACCAGGGAGAAGGCAATTCTGGATTTAGTGTTATGTAATGAATTGGATTTGATAAAGGAACTTGAGGTCAAGGAGCCATTAGGAGGTAGTGACCATAATATGGTCAAGTATAATCTACAATTGGAGGAGAAGGGTGGATCGGAGGTGTCAGTGTTACAGTTGAATAAAGGTGACTATGGAGTCATGAGGGAGGAGCTGGCCAAAGTTGACTGGAAAGATACCCTAGCAGGGTTGACAGTGGAACAACAATGGTAGGTATTTCTGGGAATAATACAGAAGGTGCAGGATCAGTTCATTCCAAATACGAAGAAAGTTTCCAAGGGGAGTGAGGAGGGACCGTGGCTGACAAGGGACGTAATAAACATAATAAACATGAGCGGGAAGCAAGAGGATTGGGTAATGTTTAAGGAGCAACAGAAGATAACTAAAAAGGCAATACGGGGACAAAAGATGAGGTATGAGGGTAAGCCAGCCAAGAATATAAAGCAGGATAGTAAAAGCTTCTTTAGGTATGTGAAGAGGAAAAAATTAGTAAAGACCAAAGTTGGACCCTTGAAGGCTGAAAAAGGTGAATTTATTATGGGGAAGAAGGAAATGGCAGATTTCCTTCTTTGGATATGTCTTCACCAAGGTGGACATTCCTGATGTACTAGTGGCCAGAGGATCTGGGGTGATGGAGGAACTGAAGGAAATCCACATTAAGCAGGAAATAGTGTTGGATAGACTGATGGGACTGAAGGCTGATAATCCCCATGGCCTGATGGTGTGCATCCCAGGGTACTTAAGGAAGTGGCTCTAGATATTGTGGATGCATTGGTGATCATTTTCCAATGTTCTATAGATTCAGGATCAGTTCACGTGGATTGGAGGGTAGCTAATGTTATCCCACTTTTTAAGAAAGGCGGGAGAGAGAACACAGAGAATTATAGACCAGTTGGCCTGGCATCGGTGGTGGGGATGATGCTGGAGTCAATCATTAAAAGATGAAATAGCGGCATTCGGATAGCATTAACAGGATCGGTCCGAGTCAGCATGGATTTACGAAGAGGAAATCATGCTTGACTAATCTTCTGGAATCTATTGAGGATCTAACGAGGAAAATTGACAAGGGAGGGGGGCGAGTGGATGTGGTGTACTTGGACTTTCAGAAAACATTTGATAAGGTCCCACATAGGAGATTAGTGGGCAAACCTAGGGCACATGGTGTATTGGGGGTAGAGTGCTGACATGGATAGAGAAGTGGTTGGCAGACAGGAACCAAAGAGTAGGGATTAACGGGTCCCTTTCAGAATGGCAGGCAGTGACTAGTGGGGTACCCGCAAGGCTCGGTGCTGGGACCGTAGATATGTACAATGTACATCAATGATTTAGATGAAGGGATTCAAAGTAACATTAGCAAATTTGCAGATGACACAAAGCTGGGTGACAGTGTGAACTGTGAGGATGATGCTATGAGAATGCAGGGTGATTTCGACAGGTTGGGTGAGTGGGCAGGTGCTTGGCAGATGCAGTTTAATGTGGATAAATGTGAGGTTATCCACTTGGGTAGCAAAACCAGGAAGACAGATTCCTATCTAAATGGTAGGTACACAAAAATGCTGGAGAAGCTCAGCGGGTGCAGCAGCATCTATGGAGCGAAGGAAATGGGTAACGTTCTGTCCGAAGCCCTTCTTCAGTCTGAAGAAGGGTTTTGGCCCGAAACGTTACCTATTTCCTTCGCTCGATAGATGCTGCTGCACCCGCTGAGTTTCTCCAGCATTTTTCTGTACCATCGATTTTCCAGCATCTGCAGTTCCTTCTTGAACACCTACTATCTAATTGGTGTCAATTTGTGAAAATGGGAAGTGCAACGGGATCTGGGGTCATTGCTCATCAGTCAATGAAAATAAGCATGCAGGTATAGCAGGCAGTGAAGAAAGTGTTGGCCTTCATTACAAGAGGAGTTGAGTATAGGAGCAAAGAGGTCCTTCTGCAGTTGTACAGGGCCCTAATCAGACCATTGTGTACAGTATTGGTCCCCTAATTTGAGGAAGGACATTCTTGCTATTGAGGGAGTGCAGCATAAGTTTACAAGGTTAATTTCCGGGATGGTGGGACTGTCATATGCTGAGAGAATGGAGCGGCTGGGCTTGTACACTCTGGAGTTTAGAAGGTTGAGAGAGATCTTATTGAACCATATAAGATTATATAGGGTTTGGGCACGGTAGAGGCAGGAAACACGTTCCCAATGTTGGGGGAGTCCAGAACCAGGGGCCGCAGTTTGAGAATAAGGGGTAAGCCATGTAGAACGGAGACGAGGAAACATTTCTTCACACAGAGAGTGGTCAGTCTGTTGAATTCTCTGCCTCAGAGCGCTGTGGAGGCTGGTGCTGTAATTGTTATTATATGGTTAAGGCAGCAACTGGGTACTGTTTGAGGATGATCAGCCATGATCACATTGAATGGCGGTGCTGGCTCGAAGGGTCAAATGGCCTTCTCCTGCACCTATTGTCTATTGTCAATTGGCTCATCCCTGGATTGCGACTGGGTTCTCTTCCCGGGAGCTCTTTGTTACCCGAACGGTTTGCAAATGGGAAATGCCAAGGTAGGGACCGAATTTCCACTTGGTAGAAGATGCCTCACCCGGCCTGGGTACCACATTTTCAGGGGGAGTTCTGGGGGCATTTCAAGAGTGTACTTGTAATTTGGTCTGGACCACCAGTTGCCGCAGAATCGGTGGTGGACCTGTACATTGTGTGTGTCTGCGTATGCGCTCTGCTTGATGTTAGCGTTTGAGGTATTTTTCCCGGGGTTGGGATGATTAGCCAATCATGGATTCAGTCAGTACTGCATAACTATCTCTCCTGCCTAGAGTCACACAACGTGCAAGCAGGTCATTTGGCTCAACTTACTGAAACTGATCAACATGTCCCATCTACACTAGTCCCACCTGCCTGTGTTTGGCCCATAACCTTCCTAAACCGTTCCTATCCATATACCCGTCCATTATGCTTCACATATGATCCCTGTTAGAGGAAAGATCTTGTCAATCTGGTGGAGAGGGAGCAGAGAAGATTCACAAAATGTTGCCAGGACTCGAGGGCCTGAGCTATAGGGAGAGGTTGGGCAGGCTAGGACTTTATTCCTTGGCGTGCAGGAGGCTGATCTTATAGAAGTGTATCAGATCATGAAAGGAATAGATTGGGTAAATGCACAGTCTTTTACCCAGAATTGAGGAAATCGAGAACCAGAGAGCATAGTCTTAAGGTGTGAGGGAGAGATTTAATAGGAACCTGAGGGGCCACTTTTTTACACAGAGAATAGAAGGTGTATGGAGCGAGCTGTCAGAGGGGGTAGTGGACTATAACAATATTTAAAACGCATTTGGATGGATAGGGCAGGTTTAGAGGGAAATGTACCAAATACAGGCAGGTGGGACTAGTGTAGCAGGGACATGTTGGTCGGTGTGGGCAAGTTGAGTTGAGAAGCCTGTTTCCACACTGTATCTCTCTTTGAGCAGGTACTTTGAGTTATAAATTCACCTCTACTATCGAACTATCCATGTGAAACCACTGCCTTACTATTTTATGCTATTTCCGTACATCACACAGAGGGGAAATAATGCAGAGCTAAGGCAAGCGATTAAGTAATCAATTATTCCTAAGCACGCCCAGTGTAATAATTAATTAATAGACGCTCTGTTCCATTCTGTGGCCATTTAGAATGCGCAAGGCATTTTTGGCTGCAATCTTTCGAGATTTACTTTGGTAGTCTGAAGAAGGGTCACCCGAAACATCACCCATTCCTTCTCTCCGCTGCCTGAGTTACTCCAGCATTTTGTATCTATTTACGATGGATGTTGCCTGGACTTGAGGGCCTGAGCCATAGGGAGAGGTTGAGCAGGTTTGGTGTGCAGGAGGGTGAGGGCTGGCCTTAGAGAGGTGTACAAGACCATGAGGGGAATAGATAAAGTGAACGCAGTTATGCTGGGTTTGGGAATCAAGAACCAGAGGACATAGGTTGAAGGTGAGATGGGAAAGATTTAATTTCAGTCCCGAAACATCACCTGCCCCTTTTCTCCAGAGATGCTGTCTGTCCCGCTGAGTTCCTCCAGCCTTTTGTGTCTATCTTTGGTTTTTCATTGATCTTTGACATTGCCCTCCATGGTGAGTAGAGCCTTTTGGTTCCAGAGCCTTTCTGGATTATCCTCCAAGACTTTACTGGAGAACCTACCTGATCTCCCGATTGCTCAACATTTAATTCTCCTCCCATTCCCACACTGACCCTTCTGTCCTTGGCCTCCTCCATTGTCAGAGTGGGGCCCAGCGCAAACTGGAGGTAGGATTAGGATGATCAAATTGAAATTAGCTTCCTTGATGCTGTTGCCAGGAGATCTGTTTGAAGAAGATTCAATAATTTAGTGGGTTTAGCGTGAGCTTTGGCTGCAGCTCACTGCATTGGTCATAATTAGCATGTTGGATACACGTAAACATGTATGATTCCTGAGGCCTGACATTAGGGTGGTTGGAGGTATCCAGTTGTCTGTTTTGCAATTACTGCTAGTCAGAGGGTGGTGATTGTGTGGAATTCTTTGCCACAGAAGGCTGTGGAGGACGGCAATGGATATTTCAAAGGCAGAGATAGATAGATTTTTGTTTAAGAAAGAAACAGCAGATGCTGGAAAAATAGAAGGTGGACAAACATGTTGGAGGAACTGAGCGTGTGAGGCAGCATTTATGGAGAGAAGGAATAGGCAACATTTCGGGTCCTTCTTCAGACTGACAGATAGATAGATTTTTGATTAGCGCGGATGTCAGGGGTTATGTGGAGAATGCAGGAGAACAGGGATAGGAGGGAGAGATAGATCAGACATGGTTGAATGGCGGAGTAGACTTGTTGGGCCGAATGGCCTAATTCAGTTCCTATCACTTATGAACTTATGAACAGCACCTCTAATTTTGCCTGGGCAGCTTACAGTGGTATCAACATTGACTTAACAACCATATAACAATTACAGCACGGAAACAGGCCATCTCGGCCCTACAAGTCCATGCCGAACAAATTTTTTTCCCCTTAGTCCCACCTGCCTGCACTTGTACCATAACCCTCCATTCCCTTCTCATCCATATGCCTATCCAATTTATTTTTAAATGATACCAATGAACCTGCCTCCACCACTTCCACTGGGAGCTCATTCCATACCGCCACCACTCTCTGCGTAAAGAAGTTCCCCCTCATATTACCCCTAAACTTCTGTCCCTTAATTCTGAAGTCATGTCCTCTTGTTTGAATCTTCCCTATTCTCAAAGGGAAAAGCTTGTCCACATCAACTCTGTCTATCCCTCTCATCATTTTAAAGACCTCTATCAGGTCCCCCCTTAACCTTCTGCGCCCCAGAGAATAAAGACCTAACTTATTCAACCTATCTCTGTAACTTAGTTGTTGAAACCCAGGCAACATTCTAGTAAATCTCCTCTGTACTCTCTCTATTTTGTTGACATCCTTCCTATAATTTGGCGACCAAAATTGTACCCCGTACTCCAGATTTGGTCTCACCAATGCCTTGTACAATTTTAACATTACATCCCAGCTTCTATACTCAATGCTCTGATTTATAAAGGCTAGCATACCAAAAGCTTTCTTTACCACCCTATCTATATGAGATTCCACCTTCAAGGAACTATGCACGGTTATACCCAGATCCCTCTGTTCAACTGTATTCTTCAATTCCCTACCATTTACCATGTACGTCCTATTTTGATTTGTCCTGCCAAGGTGTAGCACCTCACATTTATCAGCATTAAACTCCATCTGCCATCTTTCAGCCCATTTTTCCAAATGGCCTAAATCACTCTGTAGACTTTGGAAATCCTCTTCATTATCCACAACACCCCCTATCTTGGTATCATCTGCATACTTACTAATCCAATTTACCACACCTTCATCCAGATCATTGATGTACATGACAAACAACAAAGGACCCAACACAGATCCCTGAGGCACCCCACTAGTCACCTGCCTCCAACCCGATAAACAGCCATCCACCATTACCCTCTGGCTTCTACCATTCAGCCACTGTTGAATCCATCTTGCTATTCCTGCATTTATACCCAACAGTTGAACCTTCTTAACCAACCTTCCATGCGGATCCTTGTCAAAGGCCTTACTAAAGTCCATATAGACAACATCCACTGCTTTACCCTCGTCAATTTCCCTAGTAACCTCTTCAAAAAATTCAAGAAGATTAGTCAAACATGACCTTCCAGGCACAAATCCATGTTGACTGTTCCTAATCAGACCCTGTTTATCTAGATGCTTATATATATTGTCTCTAAGTATCTTTTCCATTAATTTGCCCACCACTGAAGTCAAACTAACAGGTCTATAATTGCTAGGTTTACTCTTAGAACCCTTTTTAAACAATGGAACAACATGCGCAGTACGCCAATCCTCCGGCACTATTCCCGTTTCTAAGGACATTTGAAATATTTCTGTCATAGCCCCTGCTATTTCTACACTAACTTCCCTCAATGTCCTAGGGAATATCCTGTCAGGACCTGGAGACTTATCCACTTTTATATTTTTCAAAAGTGTCAGTACTTCTTTTACTTTGAACCTCATAGTATCCATAGCTACTCTACTAGTTTCCCTTACCTCACATAATTCAATATCCTTCTCCTTGGTGAATACCGAAGAAAAAAAATTGTTCAATATCTCCCCCATCTCTTTTGGCTCTGCAGATAGCTGTCCACTCTGTCTCTCCAATGGACCAATGTTATCCCTCGTTATCCTTTTGCTATTAATATAGCTGTAGAAACCCTTTGGATTTACTTTCACCTTACTTGCCAAAGCAACCTCATATCTTCTTTTAGCTTTTCTAATTTCTTTCTTAAGATTCTTTTTACATTCCTTATACTCCTCAAGCACCTCATTTACTTCATGCTGCCTATAATTATTGTAGATCTCCCTCTTTTTCCGAACAAGATGTCCAATTTCCCTTGAAAACCAGGGCTCTTTCCAATTTTTACTGTTTCCTTTCAACCGAACAGGAACATAAAGATTCTGTACTCTTAAAATTTCCCCTTTAAATGTCCTCCATTTCTCTTCTACATCTTTCCCATAAAACAAAATGTCCCAGTTCACTCCTTTTAAATCATCTCGCATCGCATCAAAGTTAGCCTTTCTCCAATCAAAAATCTCAACCCTAGGTCCAGTTCTGACCCTCTCCATAATTATCTTGAAACTAATGGTATTGTGATCACTGGACCCGAAGTGCTCCCCAACGCATACCTCCGCCACCTGTCCCATCTCATTTCCTAACAGGAGGTCCAGCACTGCCCCTCCTCTAGTAGGTACCTCTATGTATTGCTGCAAAAAACTATCCTGCACACATTTTACAAACTCCAACCCATCCAGCCCATTTACAGAATGTGTTTCCCAGTCTATGTGTGGAAAGTTGAAATCTCCCACAATCACTACCTTGTGTTTACTACTAATATCTGCAATCTCCTTACATATTTGCTCTTCCAATTCTCGTTCTCCGTTTGGCGGTCTATAATACACCCCTATAAGAGTTGCTACACCTTTCCCACTTCTCAATTCCACCCAAATAGCCTCCCTAGACTTCTCTAACTTTAAGTAGCCCTTGCTTTCTCTCTCTCTCCATCCCTCCCCCTTTCCAGTTCCCTCATTAGTCTTACTGTCTCTGACTACATTTTATCTCTGCCCACTCTCATCATCACTCTGAAGAAGGGTCTCAACATGAAACGTCACCCATTCCTTCTCTCAAAGATGCTGCCCGTCCCGCTGTGTTACTCCAGCATTTTGTGTTTTATCTTCAATTTAAAAGACATTTTGACAGGTCTGGAAATAGGAAAGGTTGAGAGGAATATGGGCCAAATGCAAACAGGTGGAACTAGAGTTTGTACGTTCTCGCTGTGACTGTGTGTGTTTTCTCCGGGTGCTCCGAATTCCCCCCTCATTCCAAAGATGTGCAGGTGTGTAGATTAATTCTGAAAATTGCCCGCAGTGAGTAGGGTAGACATAGTGTACGGGTGATCGCTGGTTGGCGCGTACTTGGTGAACCTATATCTCTAAAGTAAGCTTAGAAGGGATGACAGTGCATCATTTCACCACGTTGAGCAATACTCTCTGTTCATGGACATCACCACAATCTCATTTACTTGTCCATCATATGTTAACACCTCAGGTAACATTGACCCCTCGCTCATAAGTTACAGGAGCAGAATTAGGCCCATCAAGTCTACTCCACCATTCAATTATGGCTGATCTATCTTTCCCTCTCAACCCCTTCTCCTGACTTCTACCCATAACCCCTGACACCCATTCTAATCAAGAATCTATCCTTAAAAATATCCAATGACTTGGCCTCCACAGCCGCATGTGGCAATAAATTCCATAGATTCACCACCCTCTGACTAAGGACATTCCTCATCTCCTTCTTAAAGGAATGTCCTTTAGTACTGAGGCTCTGGTCGTAGACCAGGGATTGCCAACCTTTTTCATCCCATTTTACCCAGGCAACTTTAATGGCACATTACAATATTATTTCACTTATTTATGAACAACTAATGATGAACAGATACCAGTATACCAGAACCAAACACAATCAGTCAATGAGAAAAAATATGTACAAATCCAGAATCAATAAATGTGCCCCCTGGGTAGGTGAAATGTACCTTCTTTAAGTTTACCCCAGGCTGGGAACCCTTGTCCGAGACTCTCCCATGAGTGGAAACATCCTATCCACATCCATACTGCCCAAACCTTTCACTATTTGGTACATTTCATTGAACTCCAGCGAGTACAGGCCCACTGCCATCATAAATGATCATCATAGATTAACCCGCCCATTCCTGGGATCATTCTCGTAAACCTCCTCTGGACCCTCTCCATTAGCCAGCACATCCTTCCTCAGATATGGTGCATGAAATTGCTCACAATACTCCAAATGTGGCCTAACCAGCGCCTTATAGAGCCTCAGCATTACATCCCTGTTTTTGTATTCTAGCCCTCTTTAAATAAATGCTACTATTGCATTTGCCTCCTTTATCACTGATTTGTCTTGCTGATTATTTTTTGGGGAATCCTGCACCAGAATCCCAAGTCCTTTTGCACCTCCGATTTCTGGATTCTCACTCCATTTAGAAATTAGTCTATGCCTTTTTTCCCCATTCATCTTTCTCTCAAACTATGTTTTATATCATCCATTGAACTCCAGTTTTTAAACATCTGTTCATTATTCATTCTGCCATAATTTGTTTCTGGCATCCTTATCCATCTCAATTAGCTCCCATCCCCCACATATGCTGAATCCTCCCTAGTTTAGTTTTAGAGCTACAGCATGGAAACTGGCCCTTTGGCCCTCCGAGTCCACGCTGACCAACGATCACCCACACGCTAGTTCTATGTTATTCTACACGCTCGGGGACAATTCAAGGAATTCAATTTACATTAGAGCTGCTGCCTCACAGCGCCAGAGACCCGGGTCAGTTTAGTTTATTGTCACGTTTACTAAGGTACAGAGAAAAGCTTTTTGTTGCGTGCATCCAGTCAGTGGAAAGTCAATACATGATTACGGTCAAGCTATTTACAGCGTACAGATGCATGATCATGTTTAGTGCAAGATAAACCCAGTAAAGTCCGATCAAATATAGACCAAGGGCCATCAGTGAGGTAGATAGTAGTTCTGCACTGCTCTCTGGTTGTGGTAGGATCGTTCAATTGTCTGATTACTGCTGGGAAGAAACTGTCCCTGAATCTGTGTGTTTCACACTTCTATACCTGATGGGAGAGGGGAAAGAGGGAGTGGCCAGTATGTGACTTATCCTTGATTATGCTGATGGCCTTGCAGAAGCTGGGAATGAGTTTGATGCTGTGTGCGTGTGGAGTTCGCACGTTCTCCCTGTGACTGTGTGCCTTCTTCTCCAGCTATGTGTGTGTGTGGAGTTTGCATGTTCTCTCTGTGACCCATCCGGAAAGGCATGGCTTCTCCGGATGGGTATGCTGATGGATTGTGCTTCCTACTCGCAGGCTCTTTTCAGACATGGCCACTGACTTGGCCAAATACACCTCCGCAGCCACAGCCGCAGACACCGCTGCCGACAATGCCGCCGACTCCGCCGCACCAGGTACTGACACTCCCTCCCCTCTCTCTCCACCTTTCTTTCTCTCCCCTCTCTCCCTCCCACCTCACTCTCATCCCTCTATCACCTCTCTCTCTCCCCCTTCTCTTCCGTTCTCTCTCCTCTCAAACCCCTCTCTCTCCCCTTCTATCTCTCCCCTCCCCCTCTTTCCCGTATCTCTCTCTCTCCCCTGTCTCCCCCTCTCACTCTCTCCCCTTCCCCTTCCCCCTCTCTTCTCTCTCCCCCTCTTCTATCTCCCCCTCTCTATACCCCGCTCTCTCCCCCTCTCTCTTCTCTCCCCCTCTATCTCCCCCTCTCACTTCCCCTCTCTCTCTTCCCCCCTCTCTCTTCCCCTCTCTCTCTTCCCCTCTCTCTCTTCCCCTCTCTCTCTTCCCCCTCTCTCTTCCCCTCTCCCTCTTCCCCCTCTCTCTTCCCCTCTCTCTCTTCCCCTCTCTCTCTTCCCCCTCTCTCTTCCCCCCTCTCTCTTCCTCTCTCTCTCTTCCCCTCTCTCTCTTCCCCATCTCTCTCTTCCCCATCTCTCTCTTCCCCATCTCTCTCTCCCCCCTCTCTCTCGTCCTCTCTCTCCTCTCTCTCCTCTCTCTACCCCCTCTCCCCCCTCTCCCCCTCTCCCCCTCTTTCCCCTAACTCTCTCTCCCCCTCTCTCTCTCCCCCTCTCTCTCTTTCTCCCTCCCCTGGTTCTGTGGCCCCTGGTTCTGAACTTCCCCAACATCGGGAACATATACCCTGCCTCTAGAGTGTCCAAGCCCTTAATAATCTTGTATGTTTCAATGAGATATCCTCTCATCCTTCTAAACTCCAGAGTGTACAAGCCCAGCTGCTCCATTCTCTCAGCATATGACAGTCCCGCCATCCCTGGAATTAACCTTGTAAACTTACGCTAGGCTCCCTCAATAGCAAGAATGTCCTTCCTCAAATTAGGGGACCAAAACTGCACACAATACTCCAGGTATGGTCTCCCTAGGGCTCTGTTCAACTGCAGTAGGACCTCTTTGCTCCTATATTCGATTCCTCTTGTTATAAAGGCCAACATGCCATTCGTTTTCTTCATTGTCTGCTGTACCTGCATGCTTACTTTCATAGACTGATCAACAAGGACCCCAGATCCTGTTGTACTTCCCCTTTTCCCAACTTGACACCATTTAGATAATAATCTGCCTTCCTGTTTTTGCTACCAAAGTGGATTACCTCACATTTATCCACATTAAACTTCATCTGCCATGCATCTGCCCACTCCCCCAACCTGTCCAAGTCACCCTGCATTCTCATATCAAATGTCCGTAGGAGTTCGTGGATGTCTCGTAGTGGCTCGTAATGCTAATGGTAGGTACTCAGGACATCCAGTAAATCATGACGTTTTTTCATCCGTGTAAAAAATGTCCACGAGTAAAAAAATACTGGTGATGAAAAAAAGTGTTACTTTTTATACCTACCGTTAAACCCCTTTTTCACGGGGCGACTTGACGCAAGAGTTAACCAAAGTTGAACATCGTGGGAACCTCTTGCGATAACCGTACGGCATTCGTGGACCACCGTGGCGCTAACGGCAGGTACTCGTGTAACTTGGTGACTCGGGAGAAAATTCAAACAAGCTTGAATTTCTCCAAGAGTGACTTGTACACTTGTGGTTGAATATTGCAACATTATATGCACGTAGTGGCCAGTGCGATATCCGTACTGACTCTTGCATGTACCGTGGGAACTCCTGCGAACGGTGACCCCGGAAGCTGGACAGAGGGGACAGAAGGTGAGTAAAAATTGTCTTCTGTGGGATTGAATTTAAAAAATAAAGATTTGCATCCGCATATGGACATCAACTTATTCATGAGTTATGTTAATGTGATTCAAGAAAATAACTATAATATTTAAAAGGGACTTTACTGAAAGGTCCTGCATTTTTATGGTCCGTGAGAAATTTTTCACATGTACTTCTTTGAGAGATACAGCTCGGAGTCCTCCCCGACCAGCGATCGATGCCTTTCCGAAGCAGGGTCCGGAACGCTACCAATCAATGTTCTCCAGATACCCGTGTAAAGGAGTGAACTGCACATGCTGGTTTAAAACGAAGACAGACACAAAAAGCTGGAGTAACTCAGCGAGTCAAGCAGCATCTCTGGAGAAAAATAGGTGATGTTTCGGGACGAGACACATCTTCAGACTCAATTCCGATTAGGATGTCTGAAGAAGGGTTCCGATTCGAATCGCCACCTATACTTTTTCTCCAGAGATGCTGCCTGACATGCTGACTTACTCCAGCTTTTTATGTTTTTCTTCCCAGATCTGACTTACCTGCTGAGTTACACCAACATTTTGTGTCCGTGTTCACTATGAACATTGAATTATTTAATTTTAGGTAACTTACACTCTCTCTCTCTCCCCCGCCCACCCCCTCCTGCCCCCCCCCCCCCCCTCCCCCATGCAGTAAATGTCGGTTAACCAGTCCAAGGTTTGCAACGCTGGTTCCCTCTTGGGGTCACACTATCCCTAGCCAACAATTGGCATATCAGGGAACCAAATATAGACACAAAGTGCTGGAGTGACTCAGTGGGTCAGGCAGCATCTCTGGAGGAAAGGGTTAGGCGACATTTCGGGTCGGGACCCCTCTTCAAAATACCCTGCTGAGGTCATCTGTTGTTGGCCCTGATTTGACCCGGTCTTTTCTTGCTTCCAGTTCCCCCCTACAATCATCCCAACGAAGGGTCCCGACCAAAAATGGAATCTATTCCTTTTCTCCAGAGATGCTGCTTGGCCCGCTGAGTTACTCCAGCATTTTTTGTCTAACTTGCTGATTCAGATAGTTTTTGATTTACTCTGAAACACACGTCGGAAATTTAAACTTGGGCGCAACTAACATCGTCTTACTACCGTGGGAACTCTTTAACTCAGCGGGAAGGCAGCAGTTAATTGTTGCTCCCTTCAGTTTCCCAGGGGGTCGGGACGGGACTGGAGTTGGGAGGGAAAGGTGGGGGAGTCGAGGGAGAGGAGGGGGAGACAGATGGGGGTGTCTTCATTTACTGGCGGCGGGTGTCTGTCACTGAAACAGGCAGGTGAGATTTCACATCCACCTTGTGTGTGCCTCTCTCTCTCTCCCTCTCTCCCTCCCTCCCTCTCACACAGGCTGAGAGACTCTGCCTCTGTGAGTGTACGTCTATTTCTCCCCCTCTCCCACACACAGTAAAGACCGAGTAACTGTGCTCACTCCATCTGTGTCTCCCACATACACAGTAAAACTCTGCTTTGTGTGTGTATATACCAATTCAACCAAGGGAGGATATTTATAGTGTGTGGAAAAAAAAAGTGACATCATTTGTGCCACGTGATGAATTAATTACACTTGACAGTATACAATATCATTCAAGATTTAACGGGAAAGCTCGGGAGACGGACAAGTCACTCGCACAAATAACAGAAATGCCGAGTACTGTGGGAACTCTTTGTCTACCCCCCCCCCCCCCCGTCATATCGTGTGATATCATGCTAGACCACGACCACTTCACTCTAGCTACATCTTGCGTCAAGTCGCCCCGTGAAAAAGGCCTATTAGCATTACAAGCTGCTATTGAGACATCCACAAACTCCTATGGACCCGCTACAGACAGTCTCCAAGTTCAAATCAGGGGAAAACTCAGGAGAACTATTTTGTCAACAAAATAGAGAGAATGTCAACAAAATAGAGAGAGTAGTCAACAAAATAGAGAGAGTACAGAGGAGATTTACTAGAATGTTGCCTGGGTTTCAGCAACTAAGTTACAGAGAAAGGTTGAACAAGTTAGGGCTTTATTCTTTGGAGCGCAGAAGGTTAAGGGGGGACTTGATAGAGGTTTTTAAAATGATGAGAGGGATAGACAGAGTTGACGTGGAAAAGCTTTTCCCACTGAGAGTAGGGAAGATTCAAACAAGGGGACATGACTTGAGGATTAAGGGACTGTAGTTTAGGGGTAACATGAGGGGGAACTTCTTTACTCAGAGGGTGGTAGCTGTGTGGAATGAGCTTCCAGTGAAGGTGGTGGAGGCAGGTTCGTTTTTATCATTTAAAAATAAATTGGATAGTTATATGGATGGGAAGGGAATAGAGGGTTATGGTCTGAGCGCAGGTATATGGGACTAGGGGAGATTATGTGTTCGGCACGGACTAGAAGGGTCGAGATGGCCTGTTTCCGCGCTGTAATTGTTATATGGTTATATGATTATAACTCGTGAATTACCTCGTACAGTGGAACAGGGGCTTTAGCAAATTTGCAGATGACACAAAGCTGGGTCGCAATGCGAACTGTGAAGAGGAAGCTGTGAGGCTGCAAGGTGACTTGGATAAGGTGGGTGAGTGGGCAGGTACATGGCAGATGCAGTTTAATGTGGATAAATGTGAGGTTATCCACTTTGGTCGCAAGAACAAGAAGGCAGATAATTATCTGAATGGTGTCCGATTAGGAAAAGGGGAAGTGCAATGAGACCTGGGTGTCCTTGTGCACCAGTCACTGAAAGTTTGCAGGTACAGCAGGCAGTGAAGAAAGCTAATAGCATGTTGACCTTCATAACAATAGACAATAGGTGCAGGAGTAGGCCGTTCGGCCCTTCGAGCCAGCAGTGCCATTCACTGTGATCATGGCTGATCATCCACAATCTGTACCCCATTCCTGCCTTCTCCCCATATATCTTGAGTCCGCTATCTTTAAGAGTTTTATCTAACCCTCTCTTGAGAGCATCCAGAGATTTGGCTGCCACTGCCTCCTGAGGCAGAGAATTCCTGATTCACAACTCACTGGGTGATAAGTTTAATGCGTATAAATGTGAGGTTATCCACTTAGGTAACACAAACAGGAAGGCAGATTACTATCTAAATGGCGTCAAGTTGGGAAAAGGGGAAGTACAACGGGATCTGGGGGTTCTTGTACATATGAACGTAAGCATGCAGGCACAGCAGGAAGTGAAGAAAGCGAATGGCATGTTGGCCTTTATAACAAGAGGAATCGAATATAGGAGCAAAGAGGCCCTTCTGCAGTTGTACAGAACCCTAGTGAGACCACACCTGGAGTATTGTGAGCAGTTTTGGTCCCCTAATTTGAGGAAGGAATTTCTTGCTATTGAGTGTGTGCATCGTAGGTTAATTCGCGGGATGGCGGGACTATCATATGCTGAGAGACTGGAGCAGCTGGGCTTGCACACTCTGGAGCTTAGAAGGATGAGAGGGGATCTCATTGAAACATATAAGATTGTTAAGGGCTCGGACACGCTAGAGGCAGGATATATGTTCCCGACGTTGGGGAAGTTCAGAACCAGGGGCCACAGTTTAAGAATAAGGAGTAAGCTATTTAGAACGGAGACGGGGAAACACTTTTTCTCACAGAGAGTTGTGAGTGTGGAATTCTCTGCCTCAGGGGGCGGTGGAGGCAGGTTCTCTGGATGCTTTCAAGAGAGCGAGATAGGGCTCTTAAAAATAGCGGAGTCAGGGGATATGGGGAGAAGGCAGGAATGGGGTACTGATGGGGATGATCAGACATGATCACATTGAATGGCAGTGTTGGCTCGAAAGACCGAATGACCTACTGCACCTATTGTTTATTGTCTAAAAGGTTTTTCCTCATCTCTATTCTAAATGGCCTACACCTTATTCTTAAACTGGTTCTGGACTCCCGAACATCGGGAACATGTTTCCTGCCGAGAGAATTTGAGTATAGTGGCAAAGAGGTCCTTCTGCAGTTATACAGGTCCCTGGTGAGTTGACACCTGGAGTATTGTGTGCCGTTTTGCTCTCCTATTTGGAGAATGTTCGGGGAGTCCTGAACCAGGGGCCACAGTTTAAGAACAAGGGGTAGGCTATTTAGAACTGAGATGAGGAAAAACGTTTTCACCCAGAGTTGTGAATTTATGGAATTCTCTTCCTCAGAAGGCAGTGGCGGGCGATTCACTGGATGCATTCATGAGAGAGTTAAATAGAGCTCTGAGGGCTAGCGGAGTCAAGGGATACGGGGAGAAGGCAGGAACGGGGTAGTGATTGTGGATGATCACCCTTGATTACATTGAATGGCTCGAAGGGCCAAATGGCCTACTCCTGCACCTATTGTCTATGTCTGTGGTCTTAATTCATCTGCCTGGTTACAAATGCTTCATTAGTTCACATAATAGACTTTTATACTTCAACACACGTTTCTTGTAGTTGACACCATGTACCCATGTTACCGTGAAACATACTCTGCATTACATCATGCTTGTTATTACTAAAATTAAAATTATACTCTGGTCATGATTTTTCTCTTGATGTTTATCAATATCCATACAGTTTAACACAGCTGCCATTTGGAATTAAATAGCGGCATTTTACCCCAAGATATTCATGGTGACAAACAAACATCATGAAGGGATTGTTTACAGATTGACCACTATCAACCTCTCACATTTTGAATGCTTCCTCAGAAAAGTTGCCTGGGTTTCAGCAACTAAGTTACAGAGAAAGGTTGAACAAGTTAGGGCTTTATTCTTTGGAGCGCAGAAGGTTAAGGGGGGACCTGATAGAGGTCTTTAAAATGATGAGAGGGATAGACAGAGTTGATGTGGACAAGCTTTTCCCTTTGAGAATAGGGAAGATTCAAACAAGAGGACATGACTTCAGAATTAAGGGACAGAAGTTTAGGGGTAATATGAGGGGGAACTTCTTTACGCAGAGAGTGGTGGCGGTGTGGAATGAGCTCCCAGTGGAAGTGGTGGAGGCAGGTTCATTGGTATCATTTAAAAATAAATTGGATAGGCATATGGATGAGAAGGGAATGGAGGGTTATGGTACGAGTGCAGGCAGGTGGGACTAAGGGGAAAAAAAAATTTGTTCGGCATGGACTTGTAGGGCCGAGATGGCCTGTTTCCGTGCTGTAATTGTTATATGGTTATATTATATATGGTTCTGCACAGCATCTGCATCATGGTAGTATTATATTCTGAGATACATCTTTTGTGGATCATTGAGCATTTTCAGTACAAAGTTCAGCCACTTTCAATGATGCCAACACCCTGATTAGTTCTTAATTTTGCATTTTATTTTTCAGTTTGTGAAGCCTGCGAGAATTTTTTTACTGAAGAATGCCCTGTGCATGGCCCACCAGTCTTGATGAAGGACACTCGTTAATTCCAATCACCCAGATAGACCACGTTTAACTCTTCCAGAGGGTCTCAGCATTGAGTAAAGCTGGTCTTGGCGTCTGGAATGAAGGGAAGCTTATTCCCAGGGGCATTCATTTTGCACTCTATGAAGGAGAGGTTTCAAATGAAGAAGAAGCTGTTGTCAGTGGGTATTCATGGATGGTAAGTGACTCCAATAGTTAATCATAGAAAATACTCAGCAGGTTTGATAATATTTGTTGATGAAAGATCATTCTGAAATGTGAGCTGTGTTTTATCCTGCACAGATGCTGCCTGACTTGCTGGGTATCTCCTGAATGCTCTGATTTTATTACAAATTGTTTGTAGTTGAATTATTTTGCAGTCTATTCAGAGTCATCAAGTCAAGATTCAAGAGAGTTTTATTGTGTTACTAGACTAAGTGGGACCCGTTGGCTCTCATGTTCACACGGGAGGGCTGGTTCCCCAACGCAATATTCCACCACTCACTTGTTCCCCCAACTCAACGACGGGAGCGTTCTGTAGCCGGGGGAGGGGGACAGCTTCATGTGGGGTTGTGGGGGTAAGGGAGGGGGTGCATGTGGAAAGGGGTGTATTTGGGAGGGGGTGGTGTGTGTGATAGGGGGGAGTGTGTGGGAGGGGAGGGTGGGGTGGTGTAGTTGAGGGTGGGGGAGGGGGGTGTAGGGGAGGGGGGTTGAGGGGAGGCTGTAGGGGAGGGAGCGTTGTAGGGAAGGGAGGGTGGGGGTGTAGGGGAGGGGGGTGTGGGGGGTTGGTGGGGGTAGGGAAGGAGGTGTATGTGGGAGGGGGCGGTGTGGGCCCCCACTCACAGAACACAGCCCCCACTCACAGAACACAGCCCCCACTCGCAGAACACAGCCCCCGCTCGCAGAACACAACCCCCGCTCGCAGAACACAGCCCCCGCTCGCAGACCACAGCCCCCGCTCGCAGATCACAGCCCCCGCTCACAGAACACAGAACACAGCCCCCGCTCCTTCAGCTTTATTCTCGTGGCCGGTGATTGATAGCGGGAGCCGGAAGGGACTTTGCCGTCCTGGCGAATAACAGACCAAATACTTTCCTGATATTTCACCGATCAGAACAAAACTTGGTGCGCTTGGAGCAGAGGAGGACGGTAAGTAAGGTGGCTTTAAAATCCTTGCGATATAAGGTGCCTTAGTCTACCGCAGACTGTAAGTGGTCAGGATGAGAGTTTTAGTAATAGTGTAGAAGAAGATAGATGTCCTAGATAGAACATTGAAATTCTTAATCGCTGCAGCACAACAGAATATGTAAACATTATACATAAACATAAAGTTTCTTACTGAAACAGTTCAAAGCTAACGGAAAAATAGTGATTCTCACTTCACTGCTCAGACTGGCATCCCTCTCCCTCACCCAATCTCTGAGCTAAATCAGTTGCTCCATCTCCTTCCTGCTCTGCAGCCCCTCTTTCACCCTGATATCTGACCTCCTTGTTTGAGAATGGGTGGGAATCAGACAGTTTCCCTGTAAGGTCTGGAGTCAGGCAGGGTTGCCCTCTCTCTCCTGTCTTGTTTGTCTGCTGTATTGAACCTTTTGCCGAGTCCATCAGGAAGGATGCGAGCATAAGAGGAGTGACATTGCCAGGCAGTGGAGGCATTCAAGTAAAGACCTCCCTGTACATGGACGATGTCGCCGTCTTCTGCTCGGATCCAAGGTCGGTCCGCAGATTGATCAGCATCTGCGACCAGTTTGAGTCGGCCACGGGAGCCAGGGTGAACCGCAGGAAGAGCGAGGCCATGCTCTTTGGCAACTGGCCCGACCGATCTTCCATCCCCTTCACCATCAAGCCTGACTTCTTGAAGGTGCTGGGGATCTGGTTCAGGGGGGCTGAGGCGAGTAACAAGAATTGGCTGGAGCGGATAGCCAAGGTGGGGAGGAAGCTGGAGCTGTGGAGGCAACGCTCCCTCTCCATAACCGGGAAAAAATTGGTCATCAGGTGTGAGGTGCTCTCGGGGTTGCTGTACTTGGCACAAGTGTGGCCTGTCCCTCCCTCCTACGCCACGGGGATCACCCGGGCCGTCTTCCAGTTCATCTGGGGGTCGAGGATGGACCGGGTGCGACGGGTCACAATGTACAAGTCGGCAGACAACGGGGGTAAAAGCGTGCCCAACGTCGCCCTCACCCTGATGGCCACCTTTGTGTGTGGCTGCATCAGGCGGAGTGTAGAGCCAAGGCACGTGGGCACTAAGTGTCACTACCTGCTGAGGTTCTACCTGTCCCCGGTGTTGCAAAGGATGGGCCTGGCGCAGATGCCACGCAATGTGCCAGTCAGCTGGACATTGCCGCCCCATCTGTCGTCTGTGGAAAGCTTCTTCCGGACCAACACCTTTGACCACAAGTCCATCGGGCAGTGGTCAGCACGGAATGTCCTGCAGGCACTGCAGGGAAAGGACTCGATGGATCCGGTGGCGTGGTTCCCAGAGCAGACTGCCCAGCTTGTCTGGCAAAATGCCTCATCGCCAGAACTCACCAACAAGCACCAAGACCTGGCTTGGCTGGCGGTGAGGGGAGCCCTCCCAGTTAGATCCTTCCTGCACCGTCGGAACCTCACCACCAGCTCACGCTGCCCCCGGGACGGTTGCGGTGGAGAGGAGACGGTTGCCCACCTCTTTGCAGAGTGTGGGTTTGCAAAAAGAGTCTGGAGAGGTATGCAAGGGTCCCTGGAACGATTTATCCCGAACAGCTCCGTCACAGAGGACTCTGTGATTTACGGACTGTTCCCAGGGACACATTCAGAGACTGACATCGAGTGCTGCTGGAGGGTCATCAACTCGGTCAAAGACGCTCTTTGGTCTGCCCGAGCGTTGCTCACCACCCAGCAGAGCGAGATGTCCGTCAGGGAATGTTGCCGACTGGCCCACTGCAGACTGCAGGAGTACGTGCTAAGGGACTCGCTGAAGCTTGGTGCAGCCAACGCCAAGGCTCGGTGGGGGAGGACCACAGTCTAGGGTCCTTCCGCTGCTGGACATGGGGGGCACGGTATGGTGGAGACGCCCCTCAAATTAAATTAAGGGAAGGTATCCCACGCCAGGGGGCCACAGAGGGGCACGGGTGGGGGACTGTTTGGTGAAATTTGAAAAATGTAAAAAATTGTACTGAAAAAACTTGTATAGTCTCCGAAAATGTCGGATAAATTTTGTTTGTTTGAATGGTTCAGGAATTGTATATATTTATCAATGAATAAAGTCTATTTTGAAATAAAAAAAGAGAATGCATTGAACATTTCTGACCAGTAAGAAATCATTAGAACAGTGACATTACCAAAATTTATAGAACCTACTAGACCAAGTGCAGACCCATTGGGTCTGTTCCCCCAACGAGCGGTTGTGGGGGGGAGGCGGCATGCAGCGTCACACACACTATCTATCTCCCCCCCACCCCGCACTCACACTAATAGGGGAGGGGGGAGTGAGGGGGTGTGCTGAGAGGGGAGGGGGAGGGGGTTGGAGGGAAGGGGGTAGGGGTGTGTGGAGGGGAGGGGGGTTTAGGGGAGGGATGGTGGGGGAGGGGGTGGAGGGGAGGAGGGGGAGAAACAGGGGAGAGGGGGGTAGAGGAGGGTAGAGGAGAAGGGGGAGAGGAGGAGGGGGAGGGGGTGAGAGGAGGGGGAGGGGGAGAGGGGGAGAGGAAAGAGAGGAGGGGGGCAGAGGAGAGGGTGGGGGGGGGGAGAGGAGAGGCCTTTTTATTTCTACCCAAACCCCCCAAACAACCATTTGCAGGCAGTGCTTTTTTACTTTAACCATATTTTCATTTTCAAACCACATTAAGGGTACTTAAGGGTACAGAGATAGGTTGAATAAGTTAGGTCTTTATTCTCTGGAGTGCAGAAGGTTAAGGGGGGACTTGATAGAGGTCTTTAAAATGATGAGAGGGATAGACAGAGTTGATGTGGACAAGCTTTTCCCTTTGAGAATAGGGAAGATTCAAACAAGAGGACATGACTTCAGAATTAAGGGACAGAAGTTTAGGGGTAATATGAGGGGGAACTTCTTTACTCAGAGAGTGGTAGCGGTGTGGAATGAGCTTCCAGTGGAAGTGGTGGAGGCAGGTTCATTGGTATAATTTAAAAATAAATTAGATAGGCATATGGATGAGAAGGGAATGGAGGGTTATGGTATGAGTGCAGGCAGATGGGACTATGGGAAAAAAAGTTGTTTGGCACGGACTTGTAGGGCCGAGATGGCCTGTTTCCGTGCTGTAATTGTTATATGGTTACTTACTCACAGTTGTGTGGACATGTGTTCAGTGTTATTCACAGCACAGAGAAACGTGACCCTCTGCCTTCCTCCAGCTTACAGACTAATTGAGCACACCACTTCCTGGTTTTATAGTCCATCCCGTCTGCTGCCAGGAGAGGCAGCAGAGAGAATGGGGACATTTGTAAAATCATTAATATCTCTGTCATTTTCGTCGACTGGAAGAATCCTCGGCACGCATGCGGCGGAGGGGGGCTCTGAGCGAGGTGGCCAAAAATGACGGCCGTAGGTGGCGGCGTTCTCTCGGAAATCGCAGCACAGATCGCCAAAACCGGTCAAGAACAGACTTTTAGTAATATAGATAGAAGATTACAAGCCGACAAAGCTTGAAATTGTGCAAAATGTTTATTATATTCATAGAGTTTCGTTGTCGTGTGACTTCATTTACAGGAATGTTGGAGTTCTCTGATATAAATGTGTAATCAAGAAAAATAGGTTAAGTGGTCATTAGTTGAAGGCATAATACTGGGAATTGTGTAAGATTCACATTTATTTTCTTTATCGATGTGCTTTTTTTTTACCAAATATCATTTTATAGATCAGTAAGGCAAACAATGACACTGAATACATTGATGCACAGGATGAATCTAAATCAAACTGGATGAGGTGAGGAAAGACTAATGCTGATCATAATAATAAGCAATAACTGGGTTCATAGAAACATAGAAATTAGGTGCAGGAGTAGGCCATTCTGCCCTTCGAGCCTGCACCGCCATTCAATATGATCATGGCTGATCATCCAACTCACTATCCCGTACCTGCCTTCTCTCCATACCCCCTGATCCCCTTAGCCACAAGGGCCACATCTAACTCCCTCTTAAATATAGCCAATGAACTGGCCTCAACTACCCTCTGTGGCAGAGAGTTCCAGAGATTCACCACTCTCTGTGTGAATAAAGTTCTTCTCATCTCGGTTTTAAAGGATTTCCCCTTTATCCTTAAGCTGTGACCCCTTGTCCTGGACTTCCCTAACATCGGGAACAATCTTCCTGCATCTAGCCTGTCCAACCCCTTAAGAATTTTGTAAGTTTCTATAAGATCCCCTCTCAATCTTCTAAATTCTAGAGAGTATAAACCAAGTATATCCAGTCTTCCTTCATAAGACAGTCCTGACATCCCAGGAATCAGTCTGGTGAACCGTCTCTGCACTATGGCAATAATGTCCTTCCTCAGATTTGGAGACCAAAACTGTACGCAATACTCCAGGTGTGGTCTCACCAAGACCCTGTACAACTGCAGTAGAACCTCTCTGCTCCTATACTCAAATCCTTTTGCAATGAAAGCTAACATACCATTCGCTTTCTTTACTGCCTATTGCACCTGCATGCCTACCTACCATGACACCCAGGTCTCGCTGCATCTCCCCCTTTCCCAATCGGCCACCATTTAGATAATAGTCTGCTTTCCTGTTTTTGCCACCAAAATGGATAACCTCACATTTATCCACTTTATACTGCATCTGCCAAACATTTGCCCACTCACCCAGCCTATCCAAGTCACCCTGCAGTCTCCTAGCATCCTCCTCACAGCTAACACTGCCCCCCAGCTTAGTGTAATCCGCAAACTTGGAGATATTGCCTTCAATTCCCTCATCCAGATCATTAATATATATTGTAAATAGCTGGGGTCCCAGTACTGAGCCTTGGGGTACCCCACTAGTCACTGCCTGCCATTGTGAAAAGGACCTGTTTACTCCTACTCTTTGCTTCCTGTTTGCCAGCCAGTTCTCTATCCACATCAATACTGAACCCCCAATGCCTTGTGCTTTAAGTTTGTATACTAATCTCTTATGTGGGACCTTGTCGAAAGCCTTCTGGAAGTCCAGATACACCACATCCACTGGTTCTCCCCTATCCACGCTACTAGTTACATCCTCGAAAAATTCTATAAGATTCGTCAGACATGATTTACCTTTCGTAAATCCATGCTGACTTTGTCCAATGATTTCACCACTTTCCAAATGTGCTGCTATCCCATCTTTAATAACTGACTCTAGCAGTTTCCCCACTACCGATGTTAGACTAACTGGTTTGTAATTTCCCATTTTCTCTCTGGCTCCCTTCTTAAAAAGTGGGGTTATGTTTGCTACCCGCCAATCTTCAGGAACTACTCCAGAATCTAAAGAGTTTTGAAAGATTATTACTAATGCATCCACTATTTCTGGAGCTATTTCCTTAAGTACTCTGGGATGCAGCCTATCTGGCCCTGGGGATTTATCGGCCTTTAATCCATTCAATTTACCCAACACCACTTCCCGGCTAACCTGGATTTCACTCAATTCCTCCAACTCCTTTGACCCGCGGTCCCCTGCTATTTCCGGCAAATTATTTATGTCTTCCTTAGTGAAGACGGAACCAAAGTCGTTATTCAATTGGTCCGCCATATCCTTGTTCCCCATGATCAACTCACCTGTTTCTGACTGCAAGGGACCTACATTTGTTTTAACTAATCTCTTTCTTTTCACACATCTATAAAACCTTTTGCAGTCAGTTTTTATGTTCCCTGCCAGTTTTCTTTCATAATCTATTTTTCCTTTCCTAATTAAGCCCTTTGTCCTCCTCTGCTGGTCTTTGAATTTCTCCCAGTCCTCCGGTATGCTGCTTTTTCTGGCTAATTTGTACGCATCATCCTTCGCTTTGATACTATCCCTGATTTCCCTTGTTATCCATGGATGTACTACCTTCCCTGATTTATTCTTTTGCCAAACTAGGATGAACAATTTTCGTAGTTCATCCATGCAGTCTTTAAATGTCTTCCATTGCATATCCACCGTCAACCCTTTTAGAATTAATTGCCAGTCAATCTTGGCCAATTCACGTCTCATACCCTCAAAGTTATCTTTCTTTAAGTTCAGAACCATTGTTTCTGAATTAACAATGTCACTCTCCATCCTAATGAAGAACTCAACCATATTATGGTCACTCTTGCCCAAGGGGGCACGTACAACAAGATTGCTAACTAACCCTTCCTCATTACTCAATACCCAGTCTAAAATAGCCTGCTCTCTCGTTGGTTCCTCTACATGTTGATTTAGATAACTATCCCGCATACATTCCAAGAAATCCTCTTCCTCAGCACCCCTGCCAATTTGATTCACCCAATCTATATGTAGATTGAAGTCACCCATTATAACCGTTTTGCCTTTGTCGCACGCATTTCTAATTTCCTGTTTGATACCATCTCCAACTTCACTACTACTGTTAGGTGGCCTGTACACAACACCCACCAGCGTTTTCTGCCCCTTAGTGTTTTGCAGCTCTACCCATACCGATTCCACATCCTCTAAACTAATGTCCTTCCTTTCCATTGCATTAATCCCCTCTCTAATCAGTAACGCTACCCCACCTCCTTTTCCTTTCTGTCTATCCCTCCTGAATATTGAATATCCCTGGATGTTCAGCTCCCAGCCTTGGTCACCCTGGAGCCATGTCTCCGTGATCCCAACTATATCATAGTCATTAATAGCTATCTGCACATTCAACTCATCCACCTTATTACGAATGCTCCTTGCATTGAGACACAAAGCCTTCATGCTTGTTTTTACAACACTCTTACCCCTTATACAATTATGTTGAAAAGTGGCCCTTTTTGATTTTTGCCCTGGTTTTGTCTGCCTGCCACTTTTACTTTTCACCTTGCTACCTATTTCTTGTAACTAGTAGCGAGGATGTAACTAGTAGCTACCCTCATTTTACACCCTTCGGTCTCTACGCTCACACATTTAAGAAACCCTTTCCCTTTAACTCCATCCTCCACTGTCCCATTCAACACCCCACCCCCCTTATTCAGTTTAAAGCCACCCGTGTAGCAGTGGCAAACCTGCCTGCCAGAATGCTGGTCCCACACCTGTTAAGATGCAATCCGTCCCTTTTGTACAGTTCCCCCTTACCCCAAAACAGATCCCAGTGATCTAAGAATCTAAATCCCTGCCCCGTGCACCAGTTCCTCAGCCACACGTTCAGGTCCCGTATCTCCCTGTTCCTGCTCTCGCCAGCACGGGGAACTGGAAGCAAACCGGAGATAACAACCCTGGAGGTCCTGCTTTTCAACATTTTTCCGAGCTCTCTAAAGTCACGCTGCAGAATATTCATCCCCTTCTTTCCGACATCCTTTGTGCCGACATGCACTACCACTTCCGGATGTTCACCTTCGCCCTTGAGGATTTTCTGCACTCTGTCCGTGACATCCTGGATCCCGGCACCGGGAAGGCAGCACACCATCCTCGCATCCCGTCTGTTGCCGCAGAAACCCCTGTCCGTACCTCTCACGATGGAGTCTCCCACCACAATGGCCTTGCCTGCCTTAGGCCTTTTTGGTTTTGGCTCAACAGCCCTATTCGCATCACAGGCCAGACCGCCGCTCACGTCTTCTGTCCCAACAGCTTCTTTAAATAAGGGGACACAAGAGACTGCAGATGCTGGAATCTTGGACTAAAATCAAAGTGTTAGAGGAACTCAGTGGGTCAGGCAGCATCTGTGCAGGGAATCGACAGACAACGTTTCGGTGGGACTTTTTCCTGATGACTGATGAAGTATAAGGGAATAAAGCTGGAAAAGGGAGGTGGGGCGGGACAAATCCAGGCAAGTGAGGGGAAAGAGCGGATAAATGGGAAATATGGGACACAATAACATGAAGATAAATAGAAAGTGATCAATAATACAATAACAACATTAGTAATATTATTAAAGCTTTATTTCAGACACAGGTCCATATACACATCAAACAGTACAAAGAATTACAAAGATACATTAAGAAATTGCATATTAGCCTAAAATATATATAAGCTATTGCACCAATGCCATCTTAGCCTAGAAGTGAATCTATAGCAGCTTTTCAGAGGGCTGACTAAGGTTTCAATTGTGTGGTTCTCTGACTTGTCCTGGCGACACATAAAACTAAACATCAGCTGTCTTAAGAGTGCCTTACAGGTTGGCACTCTAGTGGACACAAACAATTGACTGGCACTATGCCACCTAGGGACACGAAGTAGCAACCTCATTGCATCATTGCATGCTACCTTAAGCCTCTGCATACTCTTTTTCTTATACTTAGACCACAATTGAGCAGTATATAACGGTGTGATGTAGGTTCTGAACAGGGAACACTTCACATGGTCAGAGCACATATAAAACATCCTTATAAGCATGTTGGCTTGAAGATAAATTTTACAGCGCTGTCGGTAGAGGTCTTTGTCATCCTTCCAGTCATCAGATATGACATGACCTAAGTATTTAATTTCCTCACACACTGCAAGAGGACTGTCTGACAAATAAAAGGTCGGAAAAGTTGATTCCCTGTCCTCAGCGCTTCTAACCACCATTATGCGGCTTTTCTTAGCGTTATACTTCATGTCATAATCAAGGCCATACTGAGACCTTCAGCATCTGCTGCAGCCCAGCACTATATGGACAGAGCAGGACCAGGTTGTCTGCATACATTAGATGATTAACAATAGTGTTGCCCACAAGACAGCCAGTTTTTAACCTATTTAACTGATTTGACAATTCGTCCATTTAAACATTAAATAAAATAGGAGACAAAATTCCTCCTTGCCGCACTCCGTTACTAACACTGAATGGAGCAGATACAACATTGTCCCATTTAACCTGAAACGTTTGATGGGCATACCAAAACACTAAAATTCTCACTAAGAATTTAGGGGCACCTCTATTTAGCAATTTTACAAACAATTGTTCATGATTAATTCTATCAAATGCCTTGGACGCATCAATAAAACATAAAAATACAGATGAATTCAGGCTCGAGTACCTGAACACAATCTCTTTAAGAGCATAGATACACAGGTCAGTTCCATGCTTTCTTTTGAACCCAAACTGATTGTCATTAGTAACGAGATACATTTCTAGCTTTGTCAACAGTATTCTCTCCAGTACTTTAGATAAGATACTGGCTAATGCAATAGGTCGGTAATTATCAATACTGTTGAGCCTACCAGCCTTATCTTTAATCACAGGCACTAACATTACAGACATAATATCATTTGGCAAGACACCCTGAACCAAACAACCATTAAAGCACATGGAGAGCAAGGGGCAGAGCTTATAGCTGGCATATTTTAGATGTTCTGCAGTAATGCAGTCCATACCACAGGCTTTGTTGTTATCCAACATGTTAATGGCATCATAGACATCAACTGCCCTAACTACCATATCTACAGAGAGATCAATATGTTCATGATTGATTCTATCTGGGTTACTTTTAACACAGTTAAAAAGGTTACAGTAGTGCTCACGCCAACTCTCAGCTATTTTTTCTGGGCTACTAACACCTTCAATGTCAGACGGTGGGGGTGTTTTGCTGTTATTCATTACTCTGACCTCTTTCCAGAAGTTAGTAAGGTTGTTATTCTGTAGCTTCCTGGCAAGCGAGTCTGCTCTCATTGTGTTTTCATTTTTCTTAATAAAACGAAGTGCATATTTAACTCTAGCATTTGTGCGTTTTTTCATATCTAGCAATGCCCCCTGTCTAGGCCTACCTGCCTCTGACCAGAGTCTAAAGGCCTCTCTTGCCTCAGCGTACTGCTCATTCACAAACTCATTCCACCCAGGTCTGATGTTGGGTACCTTACATCTGCTTTTACAAAAGGGATCACTGGAGGCATTGAGACATTTCACAATAACATCATACATGGCACAGAGTTTTTCAGCATGTTGCACGTCCTTACAATTCATATCTGAGCACATTAGGGCCTCTTGAGGCAATTCAATATTATTTAAAAAACTGGGTTAGCACAAAAACAGTAAATACTGGAAATATTGCGTAGGTCAGGCTGCATCTGTGGGAAGAGAAACAAAGTTCAAGTTTCCTTCCCGCCAACAAGGGAGGTGCCGTGGTAGTCTGGCGCGCTGACCTCTACAAGGCTGAGGCCGGGCGCCAACTCTCAGCCACCTCCTCCTACTTACCCCTGGACCATGACCCCACAGACGAGCACCAGGCCATTATCTCAAACACTCACTAGCTTCATCACTTCTGGCTCCCTACCCTCCCAAGCCTTAAACATCATCGTTCCCCAGCCCCGCATGGCCCGATTTCACCTTCTCCACAAAATCCACAATCCTGACTGTCCTGGCAAACCCATTGTTTCTGCCTGTTCATGTCCCACCAAACTTATTTCCACATACCTCGACTCCATCCTATCTCCCCCCCCCCCCCTCGGTCAAATCTCTCCCTATCTATGTTCAAGCCACTTCACAGGCTCTTCATCTCCTCCATGACTTCCATTTTCCAGGCTCCCATCCCCTTAGCTTCACTATGGATGTCCAGTCACTCTACACCTCCATCCCCCACCAGGAGGGTCTTAAAGCCCTCCGTTTCTTCCTAGACCGCAGAACCATCCAATCCCCGTCTACCGATACTCTCCTCTGCCTAGCGGAGCTGGTCCTTACCCTCAACAACTTTTCCTTTGACTCCTCCCATTTCCTCCAAATCCAAGGCGTAGCTATGGGCACGCGCATGGGCCCCAGCTGTGCCTGCCTCTTTGTAGGATACGTCGAACAATCCATGTTCGAGACGTACCATGGCCCTATCCCCGAACTCTACCTCCGCTACATCGATGACTGCATTGGTGCTACCTCCTGCACCTATTCGGAACTAACTGACTTCATACATTTCACCACTAACTTCCATCCGGCACTCAAATTCACCTCGAACATTTCCGCCATCTCCGTACCATTTCCTGACGTCACTATCTCCTTCGCAGTTAACAGACTACTGACCGACATCTACAATAGTTTTTATAGATATGTGAAGAGAAAAATATTATTTAAAACAAATGTCCCTTGCAGTCAGAAACAGGTGAATTGATCATGGGGAACAAGGACATGGCAGACCAATTGAATAACTACTTTGGTTCTGTCTTCACTAAGGAAGACATAAATAATCTGCCGGAAATATCAGAGGACCGGGAGTCAAATGAGATGAAGGAACTGAGTGCAATCCAGGTTAGTTGGGAAGTGGTGTTAGGTAAATTGAATGGATTAAAGGCCGATAAATCCCCAGGGCCAGATAGGCTGCATCCCAGAGTGCTTAAGGAAGTAGCCCCAGAAATAGTGGATGCATTAGTGATAATTTTTCAAAACTCTTTAGATTCTGGAGCAGTTCCTGAGGATTTGAGGGTAACCAATGTAACCCCACTTTTTAAAAAGGGAGGGAGAGAGAAAACGAGGAATTACAGCCCAGTTAGTCTAACCGAGGTAGTGGGGAAAATGCTAGAGTCGGTTATTAAAGATGGGATATCAGCACATTTGGAAAGTGGTGAAATCATTGGACAAAGTCAGCATGAATTTATGAAAGGTAAATCATGTCAGACGAATCTTATAGAGGTTTTCGAGGATGTAACTAGTAGAGTGGATAAGGGAGAACCAGTGGATGTGGTGTATCTGGACTTTCAGAAGGCTTTCGACAAGGTCCCAGTAAAGAGATTAGTATACAAACTTAAAACACACGGTATTGGGGGTTCAGTATTGATGTGGATAGAGAACTGGTTGGCAGACAGGAAGCAAATAGTAGGAGTAAAGGGTCCTTTTCAGAATGGCATGCAGTGACTAGAGGGGTACCGCAAGGCTCAGTGCTGGGACCCCAGCTATTTACAATATATATTAATGATCTGGACGAAGGAATTGAATGCAACATCTCCAAGTTTGCGGATGACACAAAGCTGGGGAGCAGTGTTAGCTGTGAGGAGGATGCTCAGAGGCTGCAAGGTGACTTGGAGAGGTTGGGTGAGGGGGCAAATGCATGGCAGATGCAGTATAATGTGTATAAATGTGAGGTTATCCACTTTGGTGGCTAAAACAGGAAAGTAGATTATTATCTGAATAGTGGCCTATTAGGATAAAGGGGAGATGCAACGAGACCTGGGTGTAATGGTACACCAGTCATTGAAAGTAAGCATGCAGCTGCAGCAGGCCTGAAGAAAGTGAATGGTATGTTGGCATTCATAGCAAAAATATTTGAGTATAGGAGCAGGGAGGTGCTACTGCAGTTGTACAGGGCCTTGGTGAGACCACACCTGGAGTATTGTGTACAGTTTTGGTCTCCTAATCTGAGGAAAGACATTCTTGCCATAGAGGGAGTACACGGAAAGTTCACCAGACTGATTCCTGGGATGGCAGGACTTTCATATGAAGAAAGACTGGATAGACTCGGTTTGTACTCGCTAGAATTTAGAAGATTGAGGGGGAAACTTATAGAAACTTACAAAATTCTTAAGGGGTTGGACAGGCTAGATGCAGGAAGATTGTTCCCGATGTTGGGGAAGTCCAGAAAACGGGGTCACAGTTTAAGGATAAGGAGGAAATCTTTTAGGACCGAGATGGGAAAAACATTTTTCACACAGAGAGTGGTGAATATCTGGAATTCTCTACCACAGAAGGTAGTTGAGGCCAGTTCATTGGCTATATTTAAGAGGGAGTTAGATGTGGCCCTTGTGGCTAAGGGGATCAAGGGGTATGGAGAGAAGGCAGGTACAGGATACTGAGTTGGATGATCAGCCATGATCATATTGAATGGCGGTGCAGGCTTGATGTGCCGAATCGTCTACTCCTGCACCTATTGTCTATGTTTCTATAAACCCACTGACCCCTGGTTATCTGGACTACACTTCTTCCCACCCTGCTTCCTGTACGGACTCCATCCCCTACTCCCAATTCCTCCATCTACGCCGCATCTGCACCCCGGATAAGGTGTTCCAAACCAGGGCATCGGAGATGTCCTCATTCTTTAGGGAAGGGGGGGGGGGGTCCCCTCTTCGACTATAGATGAGGCTCTCACCAGGGTCTCATCTACACCCCGTAACTCAGCTCTCTTTCCCCATCCGCCCCACTCGTAACAAGGGCAGAGTCCCCCTTGTCCTCACCTTCCACCAGGCACTGCCTACCCTGATTAAAATTATAAAATGGTAATTACTAAATATAAATAGTAAAGGCATGGGAGAATTATGCCTATCTAAGAGATCGATCTCTTAGGTGGGCATAATTTCCCCGCGACTTTCATCCGCATCACTTGCAACACGTGAAGGTCTGTGCAGCCCACGTGCCGTCGGCGCTGCTTCAAGCCGTCAATGACAAGCGGGGCTGAAGGCAGCAGAAATTCTGCCTTTGAAGTACTGCGCATGTGCAGCGCTAGTTTCTTGGCGGGGTTTTCAAATATGGATTGCCATTATCTTAAGTGTATCTTAGGAAACAAAGAGAGAAGAATGGAGCTTGTGTACCAATAATGTGGTGAGTACATTATGTTTTTAAATGCCGTATTATCCGGGGTGTGGGGGTGTGGAGAGAGCTCCTTTCACAGCGTTTGGGGAGTCTGGCCCGGGGTAAAGTTGACGGGAGGGCACGAATGTTGTGAAGGAGGGGGTCGGGATCATGCAACTTGCGACGCTCCTTGCACGGAGCCACCGTATTGAGGCCGGGGAGGGAAGCAGCTCGGGTGGCTGTGAGCGGCCGCCGGGCCGGACAGCAGAACCGGCCGCAATCTCAGCGCCTTCTGCCGGCACTCGCTCATCTCTGGCATCTCTCCGTCTAAAAACCTATCTCCTGCCGCTCGCCGGCCTCACTCATGTCAGCCGCTTCCCGTAAATCCTTAAATTCCGACTGCGCGATTGAGGTTATTTGGCTCTGGGAATTTAAGGATTTGCGGAAGCGGAATTTAAGGAAGCGGCTGACATGAGCGAAGTCGGTGAACGGCAGGTGAGAGATGTTCAGACGGAGAGCACTGCCAGAGGTGAGCGGGCTGACAGAAGGCACTGAAGTGGCGGCCAGAGCTGCTACTATCCCCGACCACAATGCAGTGGCTTCCCGTCCGGAGCGCCGCAGTAGCGGTGAGTGAGTGAGTTACTGGCATTATCCTGACCCCCTCCTTTTCAACGCACCTGCCCGCAACTTTAACCCCTGGCACTGACTCTCCACACCCTGTGAAAGGAATTCTCCCCCCAATTGGTCCCTTGAACAAGTGTTGTTATTCAATAAGATGACAACTGATTCAACTTGTGTGACTATAGACAATAGGTGCAGGAGTAGGCCATTCGGCCCTTCGAGCCTGCACCGCCATTCAATATGATCATCGCTGATCATCCAACAGTATCCTGCCTTCTCTCCATACCCTCTGATCGCCTTAGCCACAAGGGCCACATCTAACTCCCTCTTAAATATAGCCAATGAACTGGTCTCGACTACCCTCTCTGGCAGAGAGTTCCAGAGATTCACCACTCTCTGTGTGAAAACAGTTCTTCTCATTTCAGTTTTAAAGGATGTCCCCCTTATCCTTAAGCTGTGACCCCTTGTCCTGGACTTTCCCAACATCGGGAGCAATCTTCCTGCATCTAGCCTGTCCAACCCCTTAAGAATTTTGTAAGTATGCAGGAGTAGGCCATTCTGCCCTTCGAGCCAGCACCGCTGCTCCTGTTTTTCCCACCATCTCTCCACCTGCCATCACCCTTCACCCCCCACCCATTCAGTAATTCAGAATAAAGGAGAGTTGGAAGCCTTGGGCAAATTGAATTGCTGCTGTCTTTATTTTTATTTTTTATTTTTACGGAGAGAACAATCTGCGCATGTGCGGTTTAAGTTTTTTTTTTTTTTTAAAGTCGACTGGCTGCGTACCCTGAGTAATCACTCACGGCACGTGCCTTCCTTCCACCCTACCAGCCGTCACGTACAACAAATAATCCTCCGTCATTTTCACCACCTCCAACGTGACCCCACCATTCGCCACATCTTCCCATCTCCTCCCCTGCCTGTTTTCCGCAGAGACCGCTACCTCCGTAACTCCCTGGTCAAATCGCCCCTTCCCACCCTTCGCACCCCCTCTCCTGGCACTTTCCCTTGCAACCACAAGAAATGGTACACTTGTCACTTTACCTCCCCCCTTGACTCCATTCAAGGACCCAAGCAGTCTTTCCAGGAGCAGCAGAGGTTCACCTGCACCTCCTCCAACCTCATCTATTACATCCGCTGCTCTAGGTGTCAGCTGCTCCACATCGATGAGACCAAGCGTAGGCTTGGCGATCGCTTCGCCGAACACCTCCGCTCGGTCAGCAATAACCAACCCGATCTCCCGGTGGCTCAGCACTTCAACTCCCCCTCCCATTCCCAATCCGACCTCTCTGTCCTGGGCCTCCTCCATGGCCAGAGTGAGGACCACCGGAAATTGGAGAAGCAGCACCTCATATTTCGTTTGGGCAGTTTACATCCCAGCGGTATGAACATTGACTTCTCCAATTTCAGGTAGTTCTTACTTTCACCTCCCCTTCTCAGCTGTCTCTCAGCCCACTGGCTCCACCTCTTCCTTTCTTCTCTCCCCCCCCTTCTGCACCCTCACATCAGTCTGAAGAAGGGTTTCGGCCCAAAACATTACCTATTCCCTTCGCTCCATAGATGCTGCCTCACCCGCTGAGTTTCTCCAGCATTTTTGTCTACCTTCAAGTTTCCTTCAGCAGAGAGCTGACAAAGGGTGTTTGATATTTCAGGTTGAATTTGGGCCATGGCTGGGGACATCTGTCATTCTACAGACTTTATTAATAGACATTACATTCTGTGTTCACTTATAATTGTAAGCGACTGTTGTCCCCTCTATCTCTGCTTGTTGTGTTCCAGATTTGTCAACTGTGCCAGAAATGAGGAGGAACAGAACCTTGTTGCCTTCCAGCACTGGGGCAACATTTACTACAGGACCTGCAAGCCGGTTGCTCCTCACTGCGAGCTGCTGGTGTGGTACGGTGATGAATATGCCAAGGAGCTGGGAATCACATGGACCACAATGTGGATGTCAAACCAAGACCCAAAATGTAAGTGAGGATTCTGCACAAATCGGTGAACTGCAGGGAAACTTTAATTGTGTGGGAAGGAACTGCAGATGTTGGTTTAAACTGAAGATAGATACAAAATGCTGGAGTAACTCAGCGGGACAGGCAGTATCTCTGGAGAGAAGGAATGGGTGACATTTTGGGACTAGACCCTTCTTCAGACTAGTTAGGGAAAAGGGAAACAAGAGACATAGACGATGATGTAGAGAGATAAAGAACAATGAATGAAAGATGTGCAAAAAAGTAAGGAAACAGGTTATTGGTAACTGTTTGTTGGGTGAAAACGAGAAGCTGGTGCGACTTGGGTGGGGGAGGGATAGAGAGAGAGGAAATGCCGGGGTTACTTGAAGTTAGAGAAATCAATATTCATACCACTGGGCTGTAAGTTGCCCACGAGAAATATGAGAGGCTGTTCCTCCAATTTGTGTTTAACCTCACTCTGACAATGGAGGAGACCTAGGACAGAAAGGTCAGTGTGGGAATGGGAAGGAGAATTAAAGTGTTTAGCAACCAGGAGATTAGTTAGGTTCAGGCGGACTGAATGAAGGTGTTCAGCTAAACGATCGCCCCATGTATGTTTGGTCTCGCCGATGTAAAAAAGTCCACATCTTGAACAACGGAGACAGTAGATGAGGTTGGAGGAGGTACAAGTGAACCTTTGCCTAATCTGAAAGGACTGTTGAGGTGTCTGGACAGATTCAAGGTAGGAGGTATAGGGGTAAATGTTGCATCTCCTGCAGGGGAAGGTACCTGGGGAGGGGGTGGTTTGGGTGGGAAGGGACCAGTTAACCAGGGAGTTGCGGAGGGCACGGATTCTGCGGAAGGTGGAAAGGGGTGGAGATGGGAAGACGTGACTAATGGTGGGATACTGTGGGAGCTGGTTTAAATATCGCAGGTACCAATGACATAGGTAAAAAAAGAGAAGAGGTCCTGAAAGAAGAATTTAGGGAGTTAGGTAGAGAGTTAAGGAGAAGGACTGCAAAGATAACAATCTCAGGATTACTGCCTGTGCCACGCGACAGTGAGAGTAGGAATGGAGCGAGGTGGAGGATAAATGTGTGGATGAGGGACTGGTGCAGTGGGTATGGATTCAAGTTTCTGGATCATTGGGACCTCTTATGGGGAAGGTGCGACCTGTACAGAAAGGACGGGTTGCACTTGAACTCGAGGGGGACCAATATCCTGGTGGGGAGATTTGCAAAGGCTACTGGGGAGACTTTAAGCTAGTATGGTTGGGGGGAGGGACTCGAATTGGGAAAGCTAGCAGTCAGTGTGTAAGGCAGGAGGCAGAGAATGGTAGCACTCTGACCCAAAATGTAGCGGAGAGAGTAGAAAAAGAAAATAAACAGAGAATAAGAGATGGTGCGTTTCTTAAATGTGTATATTTTAATGCTAGGAGCATTGTAAGAAAGGTGGATGAACTTAGAGCCTGGATTGACACCTGGAAGTAAGATGTTGTGGCGATCAGTGAAACATGGTTGCAGGATGGCTGTGATTGCAAACTATTCCAGGATTTCGTTGCTTCAGGTGTGATAGAATTGGAGGGGCAAGAGGAGGAGGTGTTGCATTGCTTATCAGGGAAGATATTACAGCAGTGCTTTGGCAGGATAGATTAGAGGGCTCGTCTAGGGAGGCTATTTGGGTGGAACTGAGAAATGGGAAAGGGGTAGAAACACTTATAGGGGTGTATTATAGACCGCCAAATGGGGAGCGAGAATTGGAAGAGCAAATATGTAAGGAGATTGCAGATATTAGTAGTAAGCACAAGGTAGTGATTGTGGGAGATTTCAATTTTCACACATAGACTGGGAAACACATTCTGTAAATGGGCTGGATGGGTTGGAGTTTGTAAAATGTGTGCAGGATAGTTTTTTGCAGCAATACATAGAAGTACCTACTAGAGAAGGGGCGGTGCTGGACCTGGTGTTAGGAAATGAGATGGGTCAGGTGGCAGAGGTATGCGTTGGGGAACAGTTCGGGACCAGTGATCACAATACCATTAGTTTTAATATAATTATGGAGAGGGTCAGAACTGGACCTAAGGTTTAGATTTTTGATTGGAGAAAGGCTAACTTTGAGGAGATGCGAAAGGATTTAAAAGGAGTAAATTGGGACAGTTTGTTTTATGAGAAAGATATGGAAGAGAGATGGAGGACATTTAAAGGTGAAATTTTAAGAGTACAGAATCTTTATGTCCCTGTTCGGTTGAAAGGAAATAGTAAAAATTGTAAAGATCCATGGTTTTCAAGGGAAATTGGACACTTGGTTCGGAAAAAGAGAGAGATCTACAATAATTATAGCAGCATGGAGTAAAGGAGGTGCTTGGGGAGTATAAAGAATGTAAAAAGAATCTCAAGAAAGAAATTAGAAAAGCTAAAAGAAGATATGAGGTTGCTTTGGCAAGTAAGGTGAAAGTAAATCCGAAGGGTTTCTACAGCTATATTAATAGCAAAAGGATAACGAGGGATAAAGTTGGTCCATTAGAGAGTCAGAGTGGACAGCTATCTGCAGAGCCAAAAGAGATGGGGGAGATATTGAACAATTTCTTTTCTTCGGTATTCACCAAGGAGAAGGATATTGAATTATGTGAGGTAAGGGAAACAAGTAGAGTAGCTATGGAAACTATGAGGATCAAAGAAGAGCTTCCATAGCTACTCTACTGACACTTTTGAGAAATATAAAAGTGGATAAGTCTCCAGGTCCGGACAGGATATTCCCTAGGACATTGAGGGAAGTTAGTGTAGAAATAGCAGGGGCTATGACAGAAATATTTCAAATGTCATTAGAAACGGGAATAGTGCCGGAGGATTGGCGTACTGCGCATGTTGTTCCATTGTTTAAAAAGGGGTCTAAGAGTAAACCTAGCAATTATAGACCTGTTAGTTTGATGTCAGTGGTGGGCAAATTAATGTAAAGAATACTTAGAGATAATATATATAAGCATCTGGATAAGCAGGGTCTGATTAGGAACAGTCAACATGGATTTGTGCCTGGAAGGTCATGTTTGACTAATCTTCTTGAATTTTTTGAAGAGGTTACTAGGGAAATTGATGAGGGTAAAGCAGTGGATGTTGTATACATGGACTTCAGTAAGGCCTTTGACAAGGTTCCTCACGGAAGGTTGGTTAAGAAGGTTCAATAATAATAATAATAATAATAATTAGTTTATTTATATGGGACATTTATAGTCAATTTTCATTGACCCCAAAGTGCTTTACATAATTTAAAAATCAGTTCCATACAAAGCATAAAGATGGGTTAACAAAACAATAAAATGCATAAACAGGACACAGCATGTAACATAAACATCCACCACAGCATTCATCACTGTGGTGGAAGGCACAAAAAATTTTGGCCGTCCTCCTCCATTCCCCCCCCCCCCCTGTGGACAAGACCAGAGTCCAGAGTCCAGTCCAGGATCGGTCTTTCCTCACCGGAGACCGCGGCTTCAAGATTGTGTAGGCCGCAGGCATGCGGTTGAGATTTAAAGTCCCCCCCGCAGCCAGAAGCACCGTAGACTGCAGGGCCGGCGGTCGAAGCTCCCCTCCAGGGGTGATGGTAAGTCCATGCCGGGCCCGCGGTAGAAGTTATCCGCGGGCCGGCAATGGCGGCTTCTTCTTCCCCCGGGTCCCCCACGAGGGATCCCGGGCTGTAGATGCCGCAGCAGCTGGAACTCTGCAGACCGCGGCTTCAGGCTGCGACTTCAGGCTGCCGGCTGCCCCGGGCCAGTGAAATGGAGCACTCCCCTACGGCGAGCCCCAGCGAGGGCTCACCCACTCCACGCCGAGTCCACGCTGCGCCTGGCGCTGAAGCCCCGGGCACGTCTCCGGGAAAGACCTCGCCGATCCTTGATGGTAGGCCACGTGGGAGGCGACCTGGAAAAAGTCGCCTCTCCATGGAGGAGGCGACCAAAGCGGTTTCCCCCTTACACCACCCACACCACCCCCCACACAAAACACAAAAAAACCCACTAAATACACACTTTAGAACATACTAAAAATAAAAAATAAAATTGTAAGGCTGACGCGCTGCTGCCATGGCTGCCGCCAGAACAGCGCCCCCTGAACTTAACAATTGAATGATCTGCCGGCATGGTTGGGGATTAATGGTTGGGGATTAATGGAGGAGTAGCAAGATGGATTCAACAGTGGCTGAATGGGAGATGCCAGAGAGCAATGGTGGATGGTTGTTTGTCAGGCTGGAGGCCAGTGACTAGCGGGATGCCACAGGGATCTGTGTTGGGTCCACTGTTGTTTGTCATGTACATCAATGATTTGGATGATGGTGTGGTAAATTGGATTAGTAAGTATGCAGATGATACTAAGATAGGTGGGGTTGTGGATAATGAAGTCGATTTTCAAAGTCTACAGAGAGATTTATGCCAGTTGGAAGAGTGGGCTGAAAGATGGCAGATGGAGTTGAATGCTGATAAGTGTGAGGTGCTACATCTTGGCAGGACAAATCAAAATAGGACATACATGGTAAATGGTATTGAATTGAAGAATGCAGGTGAACAGAGGGATCTGGGAATAACTGCACAGTTCCCTGAAAGTGGAATCTCATGTAGACATCTTCAACCTGTCACTTGCCCAAGCAGTTGTCCCCACTTGCCTTAAAGCCACCTCCATCGTGCCAGTGCCAAAACACTCCACTGCGGCAAGCCTCAACGACTTCCGCCCAGTTGCACTTAAAAAGCTGCTACCCCCCACACTGGATCCCTATCAGTTTGCCTACCGCAAGAACAGGAGTACGGAGGATGCCATCTCAACGGCACTTCACTCCGCCCTCTCCCACCTCGACAACAGAGACACTTACGTAAGAATGCTGTTCATCGATTACAGCTCAGCATTCAACACCATTATTCCATCAAAACTGATCACCAAACTCGGTAACCTGGGCATCGACCCCTCCCTCTGCAACTGGATACTGGACTTTCTAACCAACAGACCCCAGTCTGTGAGGTTAGACAAGCACACCTCTTCAACCCTCACCCTGAACACCGGCGTTCCTCAGGGCTGTGTGCTGAGCCCCCTCCTCTACTCCCTCTTCACCTATGACTGCACACCTGTACATGGTACTAACACCATCATCAAGTATGCAGATGATACAACGGTGATCGGCCTCATCAGCAACAACGATGATCTGGCCTACAGGGAGGAGGTCCAGCACTTAGCAGCATGGTGCGCTGACAACAACCTGGCCCTTAACTCCAAGAAGACCAAGGAGCTCATTGTAGACTTCAGGAAGTCCAGAGGCGGCACGCACACCCCCATCCACATTAACGGGACGGAGGTGGAACGTGTTTCTAGCTTCAGGTTCCTGGGAGTCAACATCTCCGATGACCTCTCTTGGACCCACAATACCTCTACTCTGATCAAGAAGGCTCATCAGCGTCTCTTCTTCCTGAGGAGACTGAAGAAGGTCCATCTGTCTCCTCAGATCCTGGTGAACTTCTACCGCTGCACCATCGAGAGCATCCTTACCAACTGCATCACAGTATGGTATGGCAACTGCTCTGTCTCCGACCGGAAGGCACTGCAGAGGGTGGTGAAAATTGCCCAACGCATCACCGGTTCCACGCTCCCCTCCATTGAGTCTGTCCAAAGCAAGCGCTGTCTGCGGAGGGCGCTCAGCATCGCCAAGGACTGCTCTCACCCCCAACCATGGACTGTTTACCCTCCTACCATCCGGGAGGCGCTACAGGTCTCTCCGTTGCCGAACCAGCAGGTCGAGGAACAGCTTCTTTCCGGCGGCTGTCACTCTACTAAACAACGTACCTCGGTGACTCCAATCACCCCCCCCCCCCCCCAGACACTTATTATTTATTTTTTATTCAAATCGTTTGCTATGTCGCTCTTCAAGGGAGATGCTAAATGCATTTCGTTGTCTCTGTACTGTACACTGACAATGACAATTAAAATTGAATCTGAATAGGGTGGTAAAGAAAGCTTTTGGTGTGCTGGCCTTTATAAATCAGAGCATTGAGTATAGAAGTTGGGATGTAATGTTAAAATTGTACAAGGCATTGGTGAGGCCAATTTTGGAGTATGGTGTACAATTTTGGTCGCCTAATTATAGGAAGGATGTCAACAAAATAGAGAGAGTACAGAGGAGATTTACTAGAATGTTGTCTGGGTTTCAGCAACTAAGTTACAGAGATAGGTTGAACAAGTTAGGGCTTTATTCTTTGGAGCGCAGAAGATTAAGGGGGGACTTGATAGAGGTCTTTAAAATTGATGTGGATACGCTTTTCCCACTGAGAGTAGGGAAGATTCAAACAAGGGGACATGACTTGAGAATTAAGGGACTGAAGTTTAGGGTAACATGAAGGGGAACTTCTTTACTCAAAGAGTGGTGG
>JAWMAR010003800.1:0-68408 GCA_036785375.1 Leucoraja ocellata
AAGAAGTGTTCCAAATAGCAAGCCCTCATGGTTATACCGGCTTGGTCGAGGGAAGGCAGGCAAGCAACAGTACCAGCATCTTCTCATTCATACCGTACCCAAGTGAAAATGCAAAAGTGAGCCAAGCTGCACACAGCCGACTGCTCACAGTACCAGCTGGCTGCCACTGGCCCAAACACTTAAAAGCATTTTAAAGTGTGTTTTTAAAAAAAAAATAAAGTCTTAACGTATTTGTGCCTTGCCTAACAAATAAAGCAAGTTTTTCCTGACCTGACTGTGTTCTTCAGAATTCATGTTGTGTTATCAATAATGAAAGAAAATGCCAGCCTTCTCAGGAAATGATGATGATGGTGGGACTGACATATGATGAAAGAATGGGTCGACTGGGTTTGTATTCACTGGAATTCAGAACGATGTGGGAATCTTATAGAATCGTATAAAATGAGTGAGAGATTGGACAGAGTGGATGCAGGAAACATGTTTCCCATGTTGGGGGAGTACAGAACTGTTATCCATTTCTTTAGAAAAGATTTAACATTTTTAAATAGCCTAAGTGTCCAAATAACATTCACACAAGAATTCACAATATAGCATGATTTTTAAATCTCATTGTCGTGGATTTATGGGCCAAATAGACGGAATTTAGTGTTTGATTCCTGTAAATGAATGGCCATTATTTTGGTGACTGGCTATTTTACCCCCACTTGCCTTTATCTAAGCAGGTTAATTGCACGACAGTGAACAGCCAGACTTGCCTTCTGCCTGGTCAGCTCCTGTACAAGCTGCTCTGGGAATCCACGAGGGATGGAGACAGACAGACACTCCACAAACTCCTCGTCCACTTGGCCTTGTTCTCCTGTCCCACCCTGCGCCTTCCGCCCCGCTCTTAACGTCACCGCTCGCGGCGGGGCAGCGACGTCATTTCCGGGCTGGTGCCCCTCTCTCCCCCCGGGCCCCACAACTGTATTACACTCGCTCCCGGGCCCCACATCTGTATTACACTCGTTCCCGGGCCCCACAACTGTATTACACTCGCTCCCGGGCCCCACAACTGTATTGCACTCGCTCCCGGGCCCCACAACTGTAGTACACTCGCTCCCGGGCCCCACAACTGTATTACACTCGCTCCCGGGCCCCACAACTGTATTACACTCGCTCCCGGGCCCCACAACTGTAATACACTCGCTCCCGGGCCCCACAACTGTATTACACTCGCTCCCGGGCCGCTCCCGCTGTCGACGCCCCCGCCGACAAAACTCTCCAGCCGGTTAACCTCCCGCCTCCTCCTCACCCCCTCTCTTCACCCTCTCCCTGTGTGTGTGTGGGGGTGGGGCCAGAGCACCCCCTACCACCTACTCCCTGACCACCCACCACCCACACATCGCCTCGCCCCCAGTCCACCCACCTGCCTTCCGCCGGCCCCAATCCCCATCCCTGCCGGTGTTCACCATCCCCCCGACCTCCCCCACACCGAACGGTCTGTCCTCAGCAGAGGTCTTACCTTTGTCCCCCTCCGTCCCCACCTCAATGTAGCAATGTTACAAAATTTGGGGATTTAAAAAATCAAGTCTGTAATTTATCCCATCAGATAAAACATAAAAAGAAGTTTAATTTGTCACCTAATTCACTTTCATATTTTTAAGCATTATAAAAGTTATGGCAATTTCATACTCAGAAATTAGCATCTTGTACCCTATTGCTTTTCAAGTCAATAACACCAAAGCTGTGATCGAGGACAGTCAAAAGCCCATAACTTTCTTAAAAATTAAGAGAACTAAAAGAAATGTTGTTATTATTGATTGAAATATTCTGAAACAAATATGAAACAATCTTACTTGGATGACCTGAAATTAAAGCATATAATTAGTTAGTTACCCAATTGTAGCTAATTACATAATTCAATTACTAGATCTAAACATCTATCCATTTCTTAAGAAAAGATCAACATTTTTAAATAGCCTAAGTGTCCAAATAACATTCACACAATAATTCACTTTGGCGCCTTCGAGAGGAGGGCGGGTTTAAAATGTCGTTTCCTCCAGGCTGTTTAAATTTATGTTCATCAGCCTGTTTAAATGCTCAAGAAAAATCGCTCCGACTGCCGTTCTCTGCACTGATTTTTAACTAAGTTGGATAATTTAAGCGTTAGAGTAAATTAAAAATCATCTTCTAAAGCCGTTAACGTCGACAACCGGACGGATCTCACGTAGGGGACAAGGCAAGGTAGGTTGATTATTTTTAAATTAAAAAATGCTGGAGTAATTCAGCGGGTCAGGCATCATCTGTGGAGAACATGGATAGGTGGCGTTCAGAGTGCTGGAGTAACTCAGCGGGTCAGGCAGCATCTGTGGAGAACATGGATAGGTGATGTTTCACAGAGTGTTGGAGTAACTCAGCGGGTCAGGCAACATCTGTGTGGAGAACATGGATAGGTGACGTTTCACATAGTGCTGGTGTAATTCGGGTCAGGCAGCATCTGTGTGGAGAACATGGATAGGTGTCGTTTCGCAGTTGAGTTTATGCGCAAGGAGGACCTACTGCAGTTGTACAGGGCCCCAGTGACACCACAACTGGAGAATTGTGTGCAGTTTTGGTCCCAAAATCTGAGGAGGGGTATTCTTGCTATTGAGGGAGCCCAGAGTAGGTTCACAAGGTTAATTCCCGAGATGATGGCGGGACTGACATATGTTGAAAGAATGGGTTGACTGGGTTTGTATTCACTGGAATTCAGAAGGATGTGCGGGTATTTTATAGAATTGTATAAAAATTAGTGAGGCATTGGACAGGAAGATGCAGGAAACATGTTCCCCATGTTGGGGGAGTCCAGAACTGGTAAGGTACATTTCTTGAAACAGACAACTCACAATAAGTTAGACCAGCCAACACAAGCTTTACTGATCATTTAGCCGGCGAGAGTGGCAGGGGATACAAAGTCAAGTATGCAACACATACTTAACCCTCCTGGGCTATCACTCTAATGAACAAAGACATACAGCATCTTTTGTTAGTATTTTGGAAACATAATCACATGTTTATACAGAGTTGGAGCAATGACGTCTAACACATCAATCACAGAGTATACCCATTCAAAGCTTTCTCATCACTAACACAATACTGCTCATGCTATGGTTATATCGATCACAAACTTTAGTTACAAACCCCCAGACAACAGGAACTTAGTCAAAGGGTGCTGGAGTAACTCAGCGGGTCAGGGAGCATGTGTGCATAACATGGATAGGTAACATTTCAGGTCGGGATCCTTCTTCATCTGACACTGTGTTGACAGATGAGGGGGTGATTGGCAGATGAGTGAAGAGAAACAGGAACAGTCTGATGAACCTTCTCTGTACTCCCTCTATGGCAAGAATGTCTTTCCTCAGATTCGGAGACCAAAACTGTACGCAATACTCCAGGTGTGATCTCACCAAGACCCTGTACAACTGCAGTAGAACCTCCCTGCTCCTATACTCAAATCCTTTTGCTATGAATGCTAGCATACCATTCGCCTTGTTCACTGGCGGTAGGCGGCGCGGCTCTGGCCAGCAGCGGCCTCTGCAGCCTGTCCGCGTTTTTATTATTTTTTGTCTGTGTTTTTATGTAGTTTTTGTTATTTTATGTTGGGGTGTGTGTGTGGGGGGCGGGGGTGGGGTGGGAGGGGGGGGGGAAACTTTTTGAATCTCTCCCTGCACTGGAGACCCGACCTTTTCTCGTCGGGTCTCAGGTGTCGTTGAGGCCGCAACGAGGAGCTGCCTCCAACAGGAAGAAACCGGGGACTCAGGTGTCGACTCACCGTTGCCGTCGCGGAGCTGGCCGAGACCGGAGCGGGTGGAGCGGTAGAGGAGCGCTGCCTCCGCTGCTGCTGCTGAGTCGGAGGCTGCTGCTGCTGCTGCTGCTACCGGAGAGTCGGAGGCTGCTGCTGCGGGTCTGCGGACGGCGGCACCTGGAGCCCGCGGCTCCCTGGAGAGAGACCGCTTTTCGCGGCTACTGTAGCAGCGACTTCTCCCGCCCGAGTTGCGGGGTCGAAGAGCTCCTGGAGCGGGGCTTAGCACCACTGCCCCGCGCGGCTGAAATGGCCGCGGACTATGCGAGCGCACACCGGGGGCTCCAACACCAAGACCCGGTGTGCGACCTCGCACCACCCGGCGTGGCTTTAATGGCCGCGGGACAATCGCCATCGCCAGCCGGGGGCTTTGACTTTGACTCTGACATCGGGGGGGGAGAGTGCAGTGGAGAGATAAGTTTATTTGGCCTTCCATCACAGCTATGTGATGGATGTTTATGTTAAATGTAATTATGTTGTGTCTGGGGTCTATTTGTGTGTTATGTATGGCTGCAGAAACGGCATTTCGTTTGGACCTCCAGGGGTCCAAATGACAATTAAATTGACTCTGACTCTGACTCTGACTCTGACTCTGACTGCCGTCTGCACCTGCATGCCTACTTTTAATGGCTGGTGTACCATGACACCCAGATCTCGTTGCATCTCCCCCTTTCCTAATTGGCCATCATTCAGATATTAGTCTACATACCTGTTTTTGCCACCAAAGTGGATAACCTCACATTTATCCACAGTTAGATGTGGCCCTTGTGGCTAAAGGGATCAGGGGGTATGGGAGAGAAGGCAGTTACAGGGTATTGAGCTGGATGATCAGCCATGATCATATTGAATGGCGAATGGTGCAGGCTCGAAGGGTCGAATGGCCTACTCCTACACCTATTTTCTATGGCCCTCTCTTGTCTCTCTCTCTCTGTAACTGGCTCGCTTTCTTCCTCTCTCTATCTCACTGTTTCTCTCTCTGTCTCTCCCTCTCAGTCTCTCATTCTGTCTCTCTATCCATCTGTCTCTCTCACTGTCTCTCTCCCTGTCCCCCTCTCTCTCTCTCCATCTCTCTCTTCTTTCTTTCTCCCTGTCTCTCTCTCTCTCTCTCTCTCTTTCTCTCTCGCTCTGTCCCTCCCTCTCTGCATCTCTCTTCTCTCACTCTGTCTCTTTCCCATCTGCCTACCTCTCCCTACGTATCTCGCTGTTTTTCTCTCTCTCTATCGGTCTCTGCAGCTCTTTCTCTGTCTGTCTCCCTCTTTCTCTCTCACTCTCTCTCTCTCTCTATTTCTCTCCCACTGTGTCTCTCTGTCTCTCGCTTAATTTTCAATTTTTAAATTCAAAAACTTTATTGGCATGATAAAAAATACTTTGTTATATTGCCAAAGTATATAACATGACATACATATTTAAAGCATCAGTATAAATACAAGTCTACAGTACATGGATAGATATGTCCCTATACATAAACTCACAATAGGCCTATAGTCCTTTATTGATGCTACACGTTCTTGCAGCTGCAGCAATACAACACAAAAGCAAGTTTAGCAATTCACTATTAATTTCTTAGTGTCAGTTAATGTCAATTAGTGTGTGCGTACATATGTGCATGTTGGTCATTCACCGTCTCTCTGGTTGTGGCATGCTGTTACGTATTGTGCCTTATTTCCTTCGCCAAGGATTATTCTTAGTTTTGATGTATCATCTAGTTCTTTAAAATCAGGGGTTGCCACACTGAGTTTGTCAAAGTATGCTTTCCTTGTTTTGTCAAATCTTTTGCATTTTAGGAGGAAGTGCATCTCTGTTTCAACCTCATCTGTCAAACAGTGGCTGCATATTTCGTTTTCTCTTGGTTGCCAGAACCTCTTCTGTCTTCCTGTCTCTCTCTTCCCCCTCCCTCTGTCTCTCTCTCTCACTCTCTCTCTTTCTCTGTCTCCACCTCTCTCTCTCTGTGTCCCTCCTTTCTCTCTCTGTCCCTCGCTCTGTCTCTCACTCTCTCTCTCGCTCTCTCACTGTCTCTGTCTGTCTGTCTCTCTCTGTCTCTCCCACTTTCTCTCTCCCTGTCTGTCTTTCTCTCACATACTCATAGATACATAGAAAATAGGTGCAGGAATAGAGGCCATTCGGCCCTTCGAGCCTGCACCGCCATTCAACATGATCATGGCTGATCATCCAACTCAGTATCCGTACCTGCCTTCTCTCCATACCCCCTGACCCCTTTAGCCACAAGGGCCACATCTAACTCCCTCTTAAATAGAGCCAATGAACTGGCCTCAACTACCCTCTGTGGCAGAGAGTTCCACAGATTCACCACTCTCTGTGTGAAAAATGTTTTTCTCATCTCAGCCTTAAAGGATTTACCCTCTATCCTTAAGCTGTGACCCCTTGTCCTGGACTTCCCTGTCTCTCTCTGTGTCACTCCCTCTCTCTCTTTCTCTCTCTGCCTCATTCTTTCCCTCTCTCTGTCACCCCCCTCTCCCTCTCTCTCTGTCTCTCTCTCCCTCAGTCTCTCTCTCTCGCTTCCTCTCTCTCTCCCTCTCTCTGTATCTCTCTATGTCTCTCTCTCCATTTCTCTCTGTATCTCTCTCTGCCTCTATTTATCTCTCACTGTGTGTCTCTCTCTCTCTCTCCCATCTCTGTCTGTCTCTCACCCCTTCTCTCTGTGTCTATTTATCTCCCCCTCCTTTCCCTCTGTGTCTCCCTCTCTCTCTCCCACTGTCACTCTCTCTGTCTCTCACTCAGTCTCTCTCTCCCTCTGTTTCTCACCATCTCTCTCTCTGTCTCCCTCTCCGTTTCTCTCTGTCTGTTTCTCTCTTCTTTCTCTCTCTGCATCTCTCTCTATTTTTCGCTATCCCCTCTCTATCTCTCTCTGTCTTTCCCTCTCACTGACACTCTCTCTTCCTCTCTCTCTCTTTCACCCTCTCTCTCTCTTTCTCTCTCACTCTCTCTGTCTGCCTCTTAGTCTCTGTCACTCTCTGTCTCTCTCTCCCTCAGTATCTCCCTCTCACTCCCCATTTCTCTATCTTGCTGACTCTCTCTCTCCATTTCTCTGCTTCTCTAACTGTCTCTCATTCTTTCTCTCTCTCTCTTGGTCTCCCTCTCTCTCTCTCTCTCCCTCTGTCTCTCACTGGCTCTGTCTCTCTGTCTCTCTCTCCCTCAGAATCCCCCTCTCACTCCCGGTCTCTCTCTCTTGCTGAACTCTCTCTCTCCATTTCTCTGGCTTCTCTAACTGTCTCACATTCTTTCTATCTCTTTCTGTCTCTCTCTTGGTCTCTCTCTCTCTCTCTCTGTCTCTCTCCCTCTGTGTCTTGCTGTCTCTCTATCTCTCTGTCTGTTTCGCTGTATCTCTCTTTGTATCAGTCGCTCTCTCCCTTTCTCTCTTTCTCTCTCTCTCTTTATCTCTCTCTGTCTCTCTCTATCCCTCCCCCCCCTCTCACTCTCTCTCTGTATTGAGTCTGTATTGAGAAGTTGGGAGGTCACGTTGCTGTTGTACAAGACGTTGGTGAGGTTGCATTTAGAGTATTGCATTCAGTTCTGTGCACCGTGTTACAGGAAAGATGTCGTTGAGCTTGGAAAGGCGCAGAGAAGATTTACAAAGATGTTAACTGGACTCGAGGGGCCTGAGCTACAGGAGAGGTTGGGGCAAAGGGCTGGGACTCTATTCCTTGGAGGATGAGGGGTGATCTGATAGAGGTGTACAAAATCACCAGAGGAATAGATCGGGTAGACACACAGAGTCTCTTGCCCTGAGTAGGGGAATTGTGGACCTGAGGACATGTGTTCAAGGTGCGTGAGGCGGGGGTGGGAAAAATTGAATAGGAACCTGAGGGGCAACTTTTCCACACAGAGGGTGGTGGGTGTATGGAACAAGCTGCCGGAGGAGGTAGTTGAGGCTGGGACTATTGCAACACTTGGACAGGTACATGGCTAGGACAAGTTTGGAGGGATATAGGCCGCTGGCAGGTAGTTTTTGTATAGATGGGGCATGTTGGTCGGGGTGGGACTAGTGTAGATGGGGCATATTGGTTGGGGTGGGACTAATGTAGATGGGGCATGTTGGTCGGGGTGGGACTAGTGTAGATGGGGCATGTTGGTCGGGGTGGGACTAGTGTAGATGGGGCATGTTGGTCGGGGTGGGACTAGTGTAGATGGGGCATGTTGGTCGGGGTGGGACTAGTGTAGATGGGGCATGTTGGTCGGGGTGGGACTAGTGTAGACGGGGCATGTTGGTCGGGGTGGGACTAGTGTAGATGGGGCATGTTGGTCGGGGTGGGACTAGTGTAGATGGGGCATTTTGGCCGGTGTGGGCAGGTTGGGTTGAAGGGCTTGTCTCTTTCTCTCTCATTCTGTCTGTCCGTCTCTCTCTCCCCCCACACTGAAGTCACACCAGCTTCTAATTTTCAGCCGGTTTCCTTTACTGTGTGTCTCTCACTCTCTCTGTGTGTCTCTCTCTCTCTCTCTCGCTCTCTCTCTCTCTCTCTCTCTGTTTCTCTCTCTCTCTCTCTCTCTCTCTCTCTCTCTTTCTCTCACTGTCTCTCTCTCACTGTCTCTCTCTCTCTCTGTGTCTCTCTCTCACTGTCTCTCTCCCTCTCTCTCAGAGGATTTGTGTGAACATAGACCCATTTCTGCCAACCGTGGGCCTAACTGCAGACAGATACATAACGTACTCAACACATAGGACAGGAAAGAGAAATGATCTGCTAATAGAAACGCCATTGTCCAGGACAGATATTTATAAGGACTCATTCTTTGTAAGAGCCGCAATGGAATGGAATAAATGAGACAACAATACCATCTAAATGTTTATGAAGGAACTGCAGATGCTGGAAAATCGAAGGTAGACACAAAATGCAGGAGTAACTCAGCGTGTGAGGCAGCATCTATGGATCGAAGGAAGTAGGTGATGATTCGGGTCGAGACCCTCCTTCAGACACAAGAACCATTTCCTTCACTCCATAGATGCTGCCTCACACGCTGAGCTCCTCCAGAATTTTTGTCTAACAAGTCAAATCACCTTCACTGGACAATAGACAACAGGTGCAGGAGGAGGCCATTTGGCCCTTCGAGCCAGCACCGCCATTCAATGTGATCATGGCTGATCATCCCCAATCAGTACCCCGTTCCTGCCTTCTCCCCATATCCCCGAACTCCGCTGTTTTTAAGAGCCCTATCAAGCTCTCTCTTGAAAAAACATCCAGAGAACCGGCCTCCACCGCCTTCTGAGGCAGAAAATCCCACACTCACAACTCTCTGGGTGGAAAAGTTTCTCATCTCCGTTCTAAATGTCCGACGCCTTATTCTTAAACTGTGGCCCCTGGTTCCAGACTCCCCCAACATCGGGAACATGTTTCCTGCCTCTAGCGTGTCCAAACCCTTAACAATCTTATATGTTTCAATACGAACCCTCTCATCCTTCTAAACTCCAGAGTGTACAAGCCCAGCAGCTCCATTCACTCAGCATATAACAGTCCCGCCATCCCGGGAATTAACCTGGTGAACCTACGCTGGGCTCCCTCAATAGTAAGAATGTCCTTCCTTAAATTAGGAGACCAAAACTGTACACAATACTCCAGGTGTGGTCTCACCGGGGATGGAGGGAGAGAGGGGCAGAGAGAGGTGAGAGAGGGAGAGCGGGAGAGAGAGGCAGAGAGGGTAAGAGAGAGAGAGGCAGAGAGGGTAAGAGAGAGAGAGGCAGAGAGAGAGAGAGAGAGAGGGGGGAGGGGTGAGTGGGAGTGAGGGAGAGGGAGCTAGGGGGAGAAAGGGAGAGAGGGGGAGAGAGAGAGGAGGGAGAGAGAGAGAGGGCGAGAGAGAGGGCGAGAGAGAGAGGGCGAGAGAGAGAGGGGGAGAGAGAGAGGGGAGAGAGAGGGGGAGAGAGAGAGGGGGAGAGAGAGGGGGAGAGAGTTTCTCCAGCATTGTTGTATACGGACAACCTAGGCAGCTTTTCAGGTTGCCAAATGATGGAACCCTGGTCTCTGGTGCTGTGAAGGAAATAGGCGACGTTTTGGGCCGAAACCCTTCTTCAGACTGAACGGGTCTGAAGAAGGGTTTTGGCCTGAAACGTCGCCTATTTCCTTTGCTCCATAGATGCTGCTGCACCCGCTGAGTTTCTCCAGCATTTTTGTGTACCTTCGATCTTCCAGCATCTGCAGTTCCTTCTTGAACACTTTGCCTAGGTTGTCCGGCTGGCAACTGGGAAAAAACGTTAAGCGAGAGCCCTGGGGGGAGCAGGGGATTGAACTTACGTAGACGTGATTGTACGGATCTGCAGCTTCACCTTCTCCCCATTAACATCGACCGTCTGAATCTTGAAATCCACTCCGGTAGTAGTGATGTAGCTATCTGTAAGAGAGAGAGAGTGAGAGACAGAGAGACAGAGATAGAGATAGAGAGATACAGAGAGACAGAGAGATACAGAGACAGAGAGACAGAGAGACAGAGACAGAGAGAGAGAGAGAGAGAGAGAGAGAGAGAGAGAGAGAGAGAGAGAGAGAGAAGAGACGGGGAGAGGGAGACGGGGAGAGGGAGACGGGGAGAGGGAGACGAGGAGAGATGGAGAGAGAGAGACAAAGAGCGAGAGAAAGACAGAGAGAGGCGAAACAGGGAGGGGGAGGGAGAGAGACAGAGAGATGGAAGGAGAGATAGGGAGGAGAGGGAGAGAAGGGAGGGAGGTGGAGGGGAAAGAGATGTTCAAACACTTCGGGAAACAGACGCTCCTGTCCTCGCCCCTCCCTCTCATTTTGTTCTCCCTCTCACTGCTCCTCCCTCCTCTCTCTCTCTCTCTCTCTCACTCCCTCCCCTTCCTTCTCTCTCGCTGTCCCTCCTCCCCCTCCCTCATTCTCTCTCTCCCCGCCTCCCTCCTTCTCTCCCTCCCCTCTCTCTCACCTACCTGAGAATGTGTTTTCAGCAAACCAAAAGTAACAAACTGCTCTTGAGTGAAAACCTGTTGCGTGAAATCACAAGATCATCTGGGATGATCATGGGGAGAAGGCAGGCACGGGTTATTGATTGGGGATGATCAGCCATGATCACAAATGAATGGTGGTGCTGGCTCGTAGGGCCGAATGGCCTCCTCCTGCACACATTTTCTATGTTTCTATGATAGGAGCAGAATTAGGCCATTTGGCCCATCGAGTCCACTCCGCCATTCAATCACGGCTGATCTACCTCTCCCTGATAACCTCTTTCTCCTGCCTTCTCCTCATAACCCGACACCTGCACTAATCAACAATCTATCTATCTCTGCCTTAAATAAATCCACTGACTTGTGGCCTCCACCCCGTCTGTGGCATCAAATCCCACAGATTCACCACCCTCTGGCTAAAGAAATTCCTCCCCATCTCCTTCCTTCAAGATTCTCCTCCATGTCTACAAAGCACTCAATGGGCTTGCCCCCACCTACATAAAAAGTCTTCTCACCCACCACTGCACCTCCAGGCCCCTCAGATCGGCCGACTTGTGGTTGCTGAATATCCCACGGTCTAGGCATAAGCTCAGGGGCGACCGTGCCTTTGCGGTTGCAGCTCCTAGACTGTGGAACTGCATCCACTTTCCCATCAGAACTGCCCCCTCCCTATTGGCATACTGAATATACAAAAGTGAATTAGGTGTCAAATTAAACTTCTTTTTGTGCTTTATCTGATGGGATAAATTGCAGACATGATTTTTTAAATCTGAAAATGTTGTAACATCTCTCAACTAAACTAAACCAAAGGGTCTCGACCCAAAATGTCACCCATTCATTCATTCAACAAATTGGTTACCCTGAGAAAAAGCAAAAGGATTTGGTAGCACTTATATGAATTCTTTTGTAAAAGAATCAAATCAATCTTACTTCGTTTTGTTACCTCTTTTGCTACCTTATCTGCCATTTCGTTTCCTCTAATGCCAATGTGTGATGGTACCCATAAACATACGACTGTAAGCTCCATCATTTGAATTCTGAATAGTGTTTGTTGTATTTCAATCAAAATGTCTGGTCTACTGTCTGAATGGCTGTGCTGTAAACTCTTTATTGCTAAACTTGAATCTGACCAAATAACTGTCCTTAAAGGCCTGGTATCCTCGACCCAATGTACCGCTAACAATATTGCAATCATTTCACCTGTGTATACTGAGACCTCATTATTGATCCTCTTCCCTACTTTGATGTGAAATTCTGGTACAATAAATGCTACTCCTACTTTATCTACTGAATCTTTTTATGCATCTGTATAAATTTGGACAAAGCTGTAATGTCTGTCAATGTATTCCTGTATGATGAATGAATTATACATACGTTGTTTATCCTTGTTTTTCTGTTCTAATATTGTAAATTCTACTGTTGCATCTGGAAGTATCCAAGGTGGAATTGAAGGTAATGGAACCGTTGGAACCACATTTAATTGTGCTATGCTGATTTGTAATGCTCTCTGGGTCACTGTCCATCCAAAACTTTTTGTTTCCCTTCTCTCCTTTTCCCAGCATGGTTTGACAGTAACTTGTGCTGGATGTTCTTGACTGTGTCCCTGTAGGTTAATCCAGTAATTCAATGAAAGCTGTATCCTTCTCATCTCTAGAGGCATCTCCCCCATTTCAACCTGTAATGCTGCTGTTGGAGTTGTTTTTATTGCACCTGTACATATTCTCAATGCCCGATATTCAATGTTGTCTATTTTCTTAAGAGAAGTACTTGATGCGGACCCATACACCACACAACCATAATCTAACACAGATCTAATTAACCCAGTGTATATAGTCTTCAAAGCTGTTCTATCTGCCCCCCATCACATCCAACTAAACATCTCATTACATTAAGTATCTTCTTACATTTGTCCACTACTTTCTGAATATGAACCATCCATGTAATCCTCTCATCAAACTTGCGTGAGAGTTGACCATCTTGCTCTGCTGTATGATCTTTGATTTGACCTTGAGTGAGCATCAGGGTTTGTCCATGAAACGCGGCCGGCCCAGTTGTTGTTGTTGTTGTTGCTGCAGCTTCTCTTGTCTCCACAGTCGCTGCCCGTCTGTCTCTGTCTCTGTCTCTGTCTCTGTCTCTGTCTCTGTCGCTGCGTCACAAGCGCCGCCGACATTTTGTATCCGCCTTCACGTTTAAAAACAAACCGCCATCTTGCAGCTTCCAATGGGCGGTGACGTCACGGCGCAGGGCGGGCGGGCGGTGATGACGCCCCCAACCCCCCCCCCCCCCCCCCTTCACTCACGACATTCTCCTAACTCCACGCTTTCTCCTAAGTGGCTGGAGGGAGCAATCTCTTGAACTATATAATAATCTGCCGCTGTAAACCCCTCACCAACATGGCCGCCATCAAACCCCTCACAAAGATGGCCGCCGGCTGCCGACCAATCAGCGGCGCCGACCTCACCAAGATGGCCGCCGGTCCCGCCCCGGGATCGAGTCTCCGCATCGACCGCATGAAAATGGCGGCGGAGAAGCGGCAGTTGGTGACGTCGCTGCGGACGGAGCTGAGGTAAATAATGTTGTAAATAAACCCGGTAAATGTGGGGGAGCTGAGGTCAAACTCCACATAAACTACACGTCTGGGGAATAAACTGGGGTCAATAATAGAAACTCACCGTCTGGAGCAGCGTCCTGATATAAAACACCAGGATTATAAACATCTATCTCCCTCTCTCTGGCTCTCTGTAAATAATCAATAAATCACCAAATAAACTACACGTCTGGGGAATAAACCCGGTAAATCTGGTGTAAATAATGTTATAAACTACACGTCTGGGGAATAAACCCGGTAAATCTGGTGTAAATAATGTTATAAACTACACGTCTGGGGAATAAACCCGGTAAATCTGGTGTAAATAATGTTATAAACTACACGTCTGGGGATAAACCCGGTAAATCTGGTGTAAATAATGTTATAAACTACACGTCTGGGGAATAAACCCGGTAAATCTGGTGTAAATAATGTTATACTACACGTCTGGGGAATAAACCCGGTAAATCTGGTGTAAATAATGTTATAAACTACACGTCTGGGGTAAACCCGGTAAATCTGGTGTAAATAATGTTATAAACTACACGTCTGGGGAATAAACCCGGTAAATCTGGTGTAAATAATGTTATAAACTACACGTCTGGGGAATAAACCCGGTAAATCTCGTGTAAATAATGTTATAAACTACACGTCTGGGGGATAAACCCGGTAAATCTGGTGTAAATAATGTTATAAACTACACGTCTGGGGGATAAACCCGGTAAATCTGGTGTAAATAATGTTATAAACTACACGTCTGGGGGATAAACCCGGTAAATCTGGTGTAAATAATGTTATAAACTACACGTCTGGGGGAATAAACCCGTAAATCTGGTGTAAATAATGTTATAAACTACACATCTGGGGGATAAACCCGGTAAATCTGGTGTAAATAATGTTATAAACTACACGTCTGGGGGATAAACCCGGTAAATCTGGTGTAAATTAATGTTATAAACTACACGTCTGGGGATAAACCCGGTAAATCTGGTGTAAATAATGTTATAAACTACACGTCTGGGGAATAAACCCGGTAAATCTGGTGTAAATAATGTTATAAACTACACGTCTGGGGAATAAACCCGGTAAATCTGGTGTAAATAATGTTATAAACTGCACGTCTGGGGGATAAACCCGGTAAATCTGGTGTAAATAATGTTATAAACTACACGTCTGGGGAATAAACCCGGTAAACCTGGTTTAAATAATGTTATAAACTACACGTCTGGGGAATAAACCCGGTAAACCTGGTGTAAATAATGTTATAAACTACACGTCTGGGGGATAAACCCGGTAAATCTGGTGTAAATAATGTTATAAACTACACGTCTGGGGGATAAACCCGGTAAATCTGGTGTAAATAATGTTATAAACTACACGTCTGGGGAATAAACCCGGTAAATCTGGTGTAAATAATGTTATAAACTACACGTCTGGGGAATGAACCCGGTAAATCTGGTGTAAATAATGTTATAAACTACACGTCTGGGGAATAAACCCGGTAAATCTGGTGTAAATAATGTTATAAACTACACGTCTGGGGAATAAACCCGGTAAAACTGGGGTAAATAATGATATAAACACACAGGGGAGCGGAATAAACTGGGCTGTGAATTCGTTCCCAAAACATCCGACCCCGACCCCTCGGTAAAATAATTCTAAATCTGCTGTGATGACATTACACAAGTTGACATTTCAAAAGAACCACATGAATCATCAAGCTGCCTTTTAAACCCATGTCCATAAAGGTTTGAGTCTAACGGTTGTAGCTGTGCTATTGTGGCTTTTTGTTAATGTTTATTCTTGAAATAAAAACCATAATTCATTATGCTAAAAGAAAACAAAATGACAGAAAGGACCGTGACATAATTACAATTCCATTGAATAAAGTAAAAATTATAAAAGCATTACTCCAAAATTTATTAAACTAAGACCACAGGTATGAGCTAAATGGCTAAATTATGACCAATATGCAATAGAAATTAAAAGTAAATGCCTAGGTAGTTAAGTTTGCTACAAAAGCACATACCTAAAATTTATTAATAACGTCTGAGGAACAGAATTGCTTCTGTCAGAGAGAGAGAGAGAGAGAGAGAGTGTGTGTGTAGGGAGGGAGGAGAGGGGTGAGAGGCTGGAGGTGGAAAGGGGGTGAAGTGAGTAGCGGGGGCAAGCAGGGAGCAAAGGGAGGGGGGAGGGATTCAAGGGGGAGTGGGTTTGGTGCCGAGGGGGATGAATGGAAGGGGGAAGAGAGGGGTCAAGTGAGTCATGGAAGGGGGTAGGGAGCCTGGTGAGGGTTCACATTGTTTGGGGGTGGGGAGGAGGGGGAGGGAGCAAAGGGGGGTAACGAGCATGAGGCAGGAGGGGTAAGGGGCAGGGAGCCACAGGGAGGAGGTCACATTGTTTGGGGGTGGGGAGGGTGTTGCAGTTTAGGAAGTCAAACCAAAGCAGGATCTTCACTGTGAATGGCAGGGCGCTGGGGCTATAGACAAGAGACAATATGTGCAGGAATAGGCCATTTGCTGATCATCCCAAATCAGTACCGCGTTCCTGACTTCTCCCCATATGTCTTGACTCCGCGATCTTTAAGAGCCCTATCTAGCTCAATCTTAAATGTATCCACTGAACCGGCCTCCACCGCCCTCTGAGGCAGAGAATTCCACAGTCTCACATCTCTGTGACAAAAAGTGTTTTCTCGTCTCTGTTCTGAATGGCTTACCCCTTATTCTTAAACTGTGTGGCCCCCGGTTCTGGCCTCCCCCAACATCGGGAACATGTTTCTTGCCTCTAGCGTGTCCAAACCCTTAACAATCTTATATTGTTCAATAAGATCCCATCTCATCCTTCTAAACTCCAGAGTGTACAAGCCCAGCCGCTCCATTCTCTCAGCATATGACGGTCCCCCACATCCTGGGAATTAACCTGGTGAACCTACGCTGCTCTCCCTCAATAGCAAGAATGTCCTTCCTCAAATTAGGGGACCAAAACTGCACACAATACTCCAGGTGTGGTCTCATCAGGACTCTGAACTATGAGCCTTGCGGAATGTGTAGAGCCGAGGGATCTAGGAGTGCGGGTACGAGTTGGGCCGAAGGGCCCTGTTTCCAACACTGTATCACTCCATGACTCTATGACAAAGTGCTGGAGTAACTCAGCGGGTCAGGCAGCATCAGTGGAGAAGATAGACACAAAGTGCTGGAGTAACTCAGCGGGTCAGGCAGCATCTGTGGAGAAGATAGACACAAAGTCCTGGAGTAACTCAGCGGGTCAGGCAGCATCTGTGGAGAGAGGAATGGGTGAAATTTTGGGTCAACACCCTTCTTTGGTTTAGTTCAGTTTAGAGATGCAGCGCGGAAACAACAGGCCTTTCGGCCCATGGTGTCTGCGCCGACCAGCGATCACCCCGTACACTAGCACTATCCCACGCACATTGGGGACAATTTAGTTATTTTGTGGAGGCTGATTAATTTACAACTATACCGCTGCGCCAGTGTGCTGCGCAGAATTATATAACGGTTTCCTCCGCCATAAACGCACCCAATATGTGCTAGTAATGTCCTGTTTGCCAGCTTGTTGATCCTCTGTGTTTCCCTCCTGCAGGGTTTAGGAGCCGTTGCTGTGGATGGAGAGACGGGAACGTGAGCGGCCATTGAGGGCGGCCAGGGTGCCGGTGAGCCCCCCATCTGCTCTGTGTGCGGGCCGGGCTTCAAGGGCTGATCTTCGATGGAGGACCACATGACGGGGCACAACAAGGAGAAGCGTTATGAGTGCGACGTATGTGGCAAGGCCTGGCAGTACCCGTGCCGGCTGGAGGCCCACCAGCGGGTGCACACGATAGAACGTCCCTTTAACTGCACAGAGTGCGGCAAGAGCTTCAAGAGTGTGGATGTGCTGAAGGCCCACCGGCGGGTGCACACGGGCGAGAAGCCCTATGGCTGCTCCACATGTGGCAAGAGCTTTACCCAGTTGTTGGGGCTGCGGGAGCACCAGCGGGTGCACAGCAGTGAGCGGCCCTTCACCTGCTCCGACTGCGGCAAAGGCTTCAAGTCGTCCAAGGAACTGAAGGTGCACAGGCGCATGCACACCGGGGAACGACCCTACACATGCAGTGACTGCGGCAAGGGCTTCACCCAGTCCAGCGGCCTGCTGGTGCACCAGCGCACCCACACTGGCAAGCACCCCTACACCTGCGTCCAGTGCGGCAAGGGCTTCACCCACTCCAGCAACTTGCTGAGGCACCAGCGAACCCACACCGGCGAGCGTCCCTACACCTGCGCCCAGTGCGGCAAGGGCTTCACCCGCTCTGACCGCCTGCTGGAGCACCAGCGCACCCACACCAGCGAGCGTCCTTACACCTGCGCCCAGTGCGGCAAGAGCTTCTCCCAGTCCAGGAGCCTGCTGGATCACCAGCGCACCCACACCGGCGAGCGCCCCTACACCTGCGCCCAGTGCGGCAAGGGCTTCACCCGCTCCTCCAAGCTGCTGTCCCACGAGCAGTTTCACGCCGGCGACTGTCCCGTCCCCAGCCCGATGTGTGGAGAGCGCTTTGTCATGGCCTCCCACGCCCTGTCTCACCAGCACGTGCACACCAGTGGCCCGCCCTACGACTGCCCGTACTGTGGTGAGTCGTTTGACAGCTCGCGGGGGTTGCGGCAGCACCGGCGGACCCACGTCGGTGAGCAGCTGCTCCCACTGTGACAAGAGAGCACGGGGGGTGCGGGAGCACCAGCGGATACACACCTGTGAGAGAGCCATTGTGTGCGCTGAGTGTGGCAAAGGTTTCACCCGCATGTCCAGCCTGTGGCAGCACCGGCGTACCCACAACGGTGAGCGTCCCTTCCACTGCCCGTCCTGTGGTAAGGGTTTCACCCGCCTTGACCACCTGCTGGAGCACCGGCGAGTCCACACCGGGCCAGCGCCCCTTCACCTGCCCGCTCCGTGGCAAGGCCTTTGCCCGCTCCTTCAGCCTGCTGGCACACCGCCACGTGGATAGATAGGCGCTGTTTAGGTAGAGACAAAATACTGGAAGGAATGGGTAACATTTCGGATCGTTTCTTCAGTCACCAATTCCATCTCTGGAGATGCTGCCTGTCCCGCTGAGTACTCCAGCATTTTGTGTACTTTTTTGTAAACTAGCATCTGCAGTTCCTTGTTTTTAAACCATTCTGGTTAACCATCTCTGCACCTTCCCCAAAGATTCCACATCAGTCCTGTAATGGAGTGACCAGAACTGTATGCAATACTCCAAATGCTACCTGACCAATGTCCCATAAAGTTGCACATATACATTTCTCTCTCCTCTCCCCCACTCGTACACAAATTCTCTCCATTCCACCCTCTCATGCCGCCTTCCTCTCTCTCACACACTCCCTTACTCGCTCAGCCTCTCTAGCACACTCCCTCTCTCGCTCCCTGTCTCACACACACACAGTCCCGCTCTCACACACACACAAACACTCCCTCTCTCTCACACTAACAACAATCCCCCCCTCTCTCTCTCTCTCTCTCTCTCTCACTCACTCACACACACACACAGTCCCGCTCTCACACACACAAACACTCCCTCTCTCTCACACTAACAACACTCCCCCCTCTCTCTCTCTCTCTCTCTCTCACTCACACTCACACACACACACACAGTCCCGCTCTCACACACACAAACACTCCCTCTCTCAAACACACTCCCTCTCTCCCCTGCTATCTCTAACACATGCACTTTCTTTCTCTCTCACACGCTATCACACACACTGTTTCTCACACGCACACACTCACGCACACACGCCGAACACCTCGGTTTGCAATAACCAACCTGATCTCCCGGTGACTCAGCACTTCAACTCCCCCTCCCATTCCGAATCCGACCTTTCTGTCCTCGGGCTCCTCCATGGCTAGAATGAGGTCCACCGTATATTGGAGGACCAGCACCTCATATTTCACTTGGGCAGTTTGCACCCCAGCGGTATGAACATTGACCTCTCTAATTTCAGGTAGTCCCTACTTTCTCCTCTCCTTCTCAGCTCTCCCTCAACCCACTGGCTCCACCTCTTCCTTTCTTCTTCCCACCTCCCCCACCTTCACATCAGTCTGAAGAAGGGATTCAACCCGAAACAATGCTTATTTTCTTCCTTCCATAGATGCTGCCTCACCCGTTGAGTTTCTCCAGCATTTTTGTCTACCTGCCATTTTCCAGCATCTGCAGTTCCTTCTTAGGCATTTTAAAGTGTTTTTTTAAAGAATGTTTTGACACATTTGTGCCTTACGTATCAAATAAAACAAGTTTATCCTGACCTCAATGTGAACGAGTTGTCCTTCTGGAATGGGCAGCTGTACTGAAGCTGTGCCAAGCTTTGAGAATAAGGCTGACATTGCAAATATATGGGTCCAGCCTCCCTTGTTTCCCTTAGGCTACGGATCTTTCACTCAGATTTAGAAGGTGAGTTTTATTGATAAGAAAATGTATAATTACTCTAACTTTTCTTTGTTGTTTGAGCGGAGCCCGAGAAGCAGTGAGCAACGTGTGTGTGTGTGCTCTTTGTAGATCTCCCCAGCCACTCCCGTCTGGCAGATTGATTAAAAGATTGCTTTGCTTTACCTTTAACAATTTTGTTACTGTCTGCTTTCTTTCAGAGACGAACTTTGACAGCTGTGCTCTTTGGAATTCATAATTCAGGTTGTGCTATCAATAACGAAAGAAAATGCCAACCATCTCCAGAGATTATAAGAAATTATTCTCGCCTTCATGCATATCTGTAGCCGTAGGGCAGTTGCACACCTCCCCACTACATCACAGATAGTTCCTGTACTTGGCAATATCGTTTGGTGTTTGGCAGCTGAAACGCAGCGGCGGGGATACAGACAGCCCGGCACCCGGGTGAATCATCACATGTGGGGGTGGGGGGGTAAATCACCCCATGTGTGGGGCAGGGGAGTGAATCACTCCGCTGTGTGGGGTGGGGGTGAATAGTAAAATGAAACGAGAACTTACCAGTTTGAAGTTTGATCTGTATTTTATGAGGAGTTACGATGAGGGATTACGTGAAGAAGCCCGCCAGGCGCAAGCGTGCCATTCTTCAAAGCAGCGGTGTGGAATCACAGATAACTGTAATGACTATACATAGTAAGATTAGAGAAGAGGTACCAGTTAAGTATATGATCAGGGTGGGAGCGGAGGGCACGTAATCCCTCATCGTAACTCCTCATAAAATACAGATCAAACTTCAAACTGGTAAGTTCTCGTTTAATCTTACTATTTTACTTCGGAGTCACGTGAGTGACTACGTGAAGATTATAAAGCTCTGCGATTTCATGCCGTGGAACGAGTCCATGCATCACTTCTGCCTTTACTTTTGGGAGGAATTGTGTTAACATAATTTCGATATGAATTCGACATTGAAATCATAAAATATTTAACACAAGTTTATAACCCCTTTATATGGGTTTAAATTAATTTACAGAACTTAAATTGTTTCTGCAAATGTTCCAGGTTTCATTACTGGTTTATTACAAAATAATTGGAATGTTTTCCCCTCCAGACCATCCTGCTGCCTTGAGGGTTTGGTCCATTGGTACATCCAACTGTATCGCTGCCGACGTAGCTGCAGCCCTGGTGGAAAGAGATTTTAAAATTTTAGTATCCACCCCAGCCTGAGTTTAGCAACTGTTTCAGCCATCTTGAGATGGTCTGGACCGTCACTCTTGGTTTGGTTGCTAGTGGCTGATAAAAATGTGCCTTTTCATTGCCTATTAGGATATTCATTTTCTCCATGTATAACGACAGATGTTTATTATACACAGACGGTCATCTGTTGGGTATGACCTAATTGTATATTGAGGCCTGCTGATCCCTTTTTCTGTTTTGCTTACTATCTCATAAATGTGAACGTAATATTTTCTGTTGAGAAAGTCATGTTGTCCAGTCTAGCTTTTGCAGTGACTGCATCCTCTGCCATGACCAATACCATTAGCATGACCGTTTTAATGTCAGTCTGTGTAAGGACAGAACTGTAGCTGGAGACCAATTCCTGAGCATCTTCATGATTATACTCACATCCCATATATGGGAGTATCTGGTTCTCCTCATAGGTTTTGTACCAGTGGGTCAGTCCCAACAGTGTAATGGTATGTCCCCTGGCATAGGTAAGTCGATAGGGCACTTCTGGCGCAGTTGATGGCACTGTAACTAAGCCCCTCAGCAGGACCTCCTGTTAGGAAATTGGACCTCCTGTTAGGAAATTGGACCTCCTGTTAGGAAATGGACCTCCTGTTAGGAAATTGGACATCCTGTTAGGAAATGAGATGGGTCAGGTGGCAGAGGTATGCGTTGGGGAACAGTTCGGGTCCAGTGATCACAATACCATTAGTTTCAATATAATTATGGAGAATGACAAAACTGGACCTAGGGTTGCGTTTTTTGATTGGAGAAAGGCTAACTTTGAGGAGATGTGAAAGGATTTAAAAGGAGTAAATTGGGACAGTTTGTTTTATGGGAAAGATGTGGAAGAGAAATGGAGTACATTTAAACGTGAAATTTTAAGTACAGAATCTTTATGTCCCTGTTCGGTTGAAAGGAAATCGTAAAAATTGTAAAGAGCCATGGTTTTCAAGGGAAATTGGACATTTGGTTCGGAAAAAAGGGAGATCTACAGTAATTATAGGCAGCATGGAGTAAATGAGGTGCTTGAGGAGTATAAAGAATGTAAAAAGAATCTTAAGAAAGAAATTAGAAAAGCTAAAAGAAGATATGAGGTTGCTTTGGCAAGTAAAGTAAAAGTAAATCCGAAGGGTTTCTACCGCTATATTAATAGCAAAAGGATAACGAGGGATAAAATTGGTCCATTAGAGAGTCAGAGTGGACAACTATCTGCAGAGCCAAAAGAGATGGGGGAGATATTGAACAGTTTCTTTTCTTCGGTATTCACCAAGGAGAAGGATATTGAATTATGTGAGGTAAGGGAAACAAGTAGATTAGCTATGGAAACTATGAAGATCAAAGAAGAGGAAGTACTGACACTTTTGGGAAATATAAAAGTGGATAAGTCTCCAGGTCCGGACAGGATATTCCCTAGGACATTGAGGGAAGATAGTGTAGAAATAGCAGGGGCTATGGCAGAAATATTTCAAATGTCATTAGAAACGGGAATAGTGCCGGAGGATTGGCGTACTGCGCATGTTGTTCCATTGTTTAAAAAGGGGTCTAAGAGTAAACCTAGCAATTATAGACCTGTTAGTTTGACGTCAGTGGTGGGCAAATTAATGGAAAGAATACTTAGAGATAATATATATAAGCATCTGGATAAACAGGGTCTGATTAGGAACAGTCAACATGGATTTGTGCCTGGAAGGTCTTGTTTAACTAATATTCTTGAATTTTTTGAAGATGTTACTCTGGAAATTGATGAGGGTAACGCAGTGGATGTTGTGTATATGGACTTCAGTAAGGCCTTTGACAAGGTTCCTCATGGAAGGTTGGTTAAGAAGGTTCAATGGTTGGGTATTAATGGTGGAGTAGCAAGATGGATTCAACAGTGGCTGAATGGGAGATGCCAGAGAGTAATGGTGGATGGTTGTTTGTCAGGTTGGAGGCCAGTGACGTGTGAGGTGCCACAGGGATCTGTGTTGGGTCCACTGTTGTTTGTCATGTACATCAATGATCTGGTAGCTGTGTGGAATGAGCTTCCAGTGAAGGTGGTGGAGGCAGGTTCGTTTTTATCATTTAAAAATAAATTGGATAGTTATATGGATGGGAAGGGAATGGAGGGTTATGGTCTGAGCGCAGGTATATGGGACTAGGGGAGATTATGTGTTCGGCACGGACTAGAAGGGTCGAGATGGCCTGTTTCCGTGCTGTAATTGTTATATGGTTATTATATGGTTAGAGGAGGCCTGCCAGATATTCCAGAACAGATGGGATGTTCATGTCTCTGATTCCATGTTTGATACCACTGGGAACCATGGTTGTGTAGGCCAATCGGGTACTACCAATTCCAGATGCAGAGTCTAGTTGTATTTCTTTGATACCCGACTGATCTCTCTGGATACACCATTGCCAATTTGTATAGCCAGATTGTCACAGATGTCAATTTGTTTCCACCCTGTGGTTAATGTATGCTACCACGGTGGTATTGGTTGCTCCGCACCCAAGGGTACTGGCATCCGTTTGCAGTACCATGGAAAAGGTTACTGACAATGTTTGGATAGGAACAAGGCCAGATGTTATCTATCCACCATTTAGTTCCATTTTAGCCTGATTGGTAGTTTCACAGATCTGTCAAGTGACCTGCATAATTTAGAGTGCTTGTATTTTGCTCTCTATAAGTTTTGGTAATGTAGAGGTCCAAATTTGTGTGGCTGGAAAGGCAGCCATCATTATGCCAATTACTTCAGCTACCAATCTGATGGATGGTTTGCTGATGTCAGTGAGGTTATTATAAGCCTTTTCCTTAGGCAGAGTCACCGAAATGTGAACTTAGTCAATGGTGAAACCCCAGGCAGTCCATAGTAGTGGAAGATGTTAGTTTACATTTAACTGGATGAAATGAATCTCAGTTCCGCAAATAACTTTTTTTGTGGCTGTTACAGTTTGTTTGGCCAAATCCAAAGTTTTTGCCCATAATGCGTATGTCATCTAAATATGCCATGGCCATGTGTGTACGTTTCCGTAGAAACGCTTGGGCTGGTTTCAATTTTTTTGTGAACAGCCTGGGCTGATGATAACCCATTTGGCAGCGCTTTGTACTGCTAGTTGTCCCATTCAGTTGAATTTAAGTAACATCTGTGGTCACCTCGTATAGGCACTGAATAGTAAGCATCTTTTAAAATTGATGCTGGCCATTGAAGTGACCTTTGGGAATTAATTGTTAAGCAGTAACAAGGGTATCTATTTTGTCAGATCATTGATGATGCGATGACCATCATCTTTTTGTTTTTGATAAATATATTGGACACGAATTTTAATGGTTCATGTTGAGTTTTCTCAATTACACCTTTTATGTGAAGCCGTTTCAGTTCAGCTTGCGCTTTTGATTTCCTTTATCAGAAAGCACGAACATTCGGTTCAGTATATGCTGAACTGGAGGGCTGTACTTGTGTATAAACTCTGTTGTATATCCCTGGATACTGCTTAAGATGTAGGTATTGGTTGTTATCATGCTCCATGCATTCAGAAGAGAGTGTATCTCCACCCAATCTCCGTGCCCACTGTTTGTAGGGAACCAGACCCACCTACCTCCATGTTACTAGTGGCAGGTTTACCTTTTTGTAGGTTCTTCGTTGTTGTTGTAGCGCTGGGGTCTGGATTTACGGTTTGGTTGGCGTTGGAGGTCCCGCATCTTCTAGGAAAGCCGGCCTGGGCCATGGCCGTAAAAGACTCATGTTTTGAGTACCGGTCCTTCGAGCTTCCACCAGTTCTGCTGGTGGGTGCTTGGGGGTGCCAGTAGGCTCTCTTGTTCCTGCACCCCCTGCACTCTTTATTCTTCTGCGGACCCCTCTTCCAGATCAGCCCAGAACTAACCCACAGTGCTCCCCTCTGATGGGGTAGAAGCACTGTGCAGCCCTCAAAGAGGTTCTGCTGTGGGTTTATCATAGGGCCCACAGTGACCCGACTCCATCTCCCGGAGTCTGTCACGTTGGAGCAAAGCTCCATACACCGCTTCTTCCCGCTCCAGCGCTCTCGGGCACTGGCCGCCGGCGGTTATGCAAAGTCGGACTCCTCTGAGTCCACGACCTTGTTTGTTTTGTGTCTAACCTTACCGCCCGGCCGCATGGATCTGGCCGGTGCGGAGGCGACATCGGGCACAGCTGATCCCACTACGGGTGATCCAAGTGCTGCTGGCTGCCCGCTGCTCCACTGTCCTCCTTCTCCAGCTTTGTCCTTCCTTCCGTGGAGTGGATATGGCCGGTGTGGAGGACATCTGGCACAGCTGATTCCATCTAGCCCACCAGCTTTGTCGCAGCCCGTTGTTTCTGCACCTGCAATCAGCATAGAAATGCAAAAAAGCCCGCAGCTCTTACCTGCAGGTCCAAGTTGTTGCTACGGGTGAGTGTCATTCCAACCCGTCTGCTGCCGTTATTGACTGGTCAAATCAACGGCCCTATTTGAATGGTCTCCCGCCGGGCCGTGGTGTTCTGGCCGTTGCGGGACCAGGTCAGCACTGCTCCCCTTATAACGGGAGTTATACGTGCCTATGGCAGCTGCTGCCGGCTGCCTGCGACTCCGCTGTTTTCCCCAGCCAGCTTTACTAGCAGCACTATGGACAGTCCTTTGTCCAGCTTCTCCTCCTGTACAGACCCAGTGTGGGCAAACATTACTTTTATGCTCCCTCTCCCGCCCGTTGTGGGAGCGAGTCGGGAGCGAAAGTCGGGCACAGCTATTCATATTACTGGAGCCGACTCCGGTCGCAGCTGTTGTGCACTGTTGCGCTTACTCCACCTGGCTTAGCCACGGCAAGAGCGCAATCTCATTTTGTCCCCTAATTTTAAAAAGGAGGCAGAGCACTAATACAACCCACTGTGTTGTAGGTTGTTTGCTCTGTTTTTCTCCGCCCCGTATGGGGTGAAGTTGGCACTCGCTCCCGTTATGGGAGATAGTGGTGCCGACGTCCGTTGCTGGCTGCCTGCCTGCTGCTGTTCAGCGGCAGCTCGGCAACCTTCCTGGAAACAAAAAGAAAAGGTAAGGAAATCTCTTACCTGTTCCGCAGCCCCAGGCCCATGTAGCGTCGGTCCTTGGGGCTGTTGTCCGATCTGAGTTGTTGGACTGACGGCTCCGGAGTACTCCCTTGTCAGCATTTTCTCCCGGAGCTGAAGTCGCACGAACTCCCGCTAAGGGAGACTGTCATGCCGCCGGCCGTTGCTGGCTGCCTGCTGCTGCAGACTCCTCCCCCGCCAGCTTTCAACAGCCTTCTGTAGAAAAAAGGTAAGTATGGAACTGTTGCAGGTTCGAACCCCTGCCGTTCCGGAGGAACGTCCTTCCTCCCGACAATGACGAGTTGCAATGCGTGTAGCGCAATGACACGCATGCGCCTGGCGGGCTTCTTCACGTAGTCACTCACGTGACTCCGAAGTAAAATCACCCTGGTAGGGGGGTCCTCGTGCTGGTGCAGCGCAGTCAGTGACTCTGGGTGGGTGGACGGACCAGACTGTCCCCAACTCTGCTGCAGCTGACAGGAACGTTACCGGGTTTATGGCCCCGTGTGTCCACTGCCCGGAGCCGCGGCCCAGCTCCACCCGGTCCCGTGTGTGTCCCGGTGGGAGCCTGCTTGGGGGAGTAAGGGATGGGAGGGAGCCAGCTGGGGTGGGGGGGGGGGGGTGTAAGGGGAACGGGCGGTGGCCAACTTGGGTGGGTAAGGAGAATGGGCGGTGGCCAGCTTGGGGGAATAAGGGGAATCGGAGGGAGCCAGCTTGGGGGAGTAAGCGGGATGGGGGGGGGGGGGGGGGGGGGTAGCCAGCTTGGGGGAGTAAGGGGGTTGGCCGGTGGCCAGCTTGGGGGAGTAAGGGGAATCAGAGGGAGCCAGCTTGGGGGAGTAAGGGGAATCAGAGGGAGCCAGCTTGGGGGAGTAAGGGGGTTGGCCGGTGGCCAGCTTGGGGGAGTAAGGGGAATCAGAGGGAGCCAGCTTGGGGGAGTAAGGGGGATCGGAGGGAGCCAGCTTGGGGGAGTAAGGTGGGAGGTGGCCTGCTTGGATGTTAGCTAGACAGCTCGGAGGAGTAAGGGGGCTGGGAGGGAGCCAGCTTGGGGGAGTAATGGTGATGGGAGGTGGCCAGCTTGGGGGAGTAAGGGGGATGGGAGGTGGCCACCTTGCGGGAGTAAGGGGGATGGGAGTTAGCCAGCTTGGGGGAGTAAGGGGGATGGGAGGGAGCCAGCTTGGGGGAGTAAGGGGGATGGGAGGTGGCCACCTTGCGGGCGTAAGGGGAATGGGCGGTGGCCAGCTTGGGGGCGTAAGGGGGATGGGAGGTGGCCAGCTTGGGGGAATAAGGGGAATGGGAGGTGGCCAGCTTGGGGGAGTAAGGGGGATGGGAGATAGCCAGCTTGGGGGAGTAAGGGGAATAGGAGGTTGCCAGCTTGGGGGAGTAAGGGGAATGGGAGGTAGCCAGCTTGGGGGAGTAAGGGGGTTGGGAGGTAGCCAGCTTGGGGGAGTAAGGGGGTTGGGAGGTAGCCAGCTTGGGGCAATAAGGGGGATGGGAGGGAGCCAGCTTGGGGGTGTAAGGGGGATGGGGGTAGTCACCTTGGGGGAGTAAGGGGGACGGGAGGTGGCCAGCTTGGGGGAGTAAGGGGGACGGGAGGTGACCAGCTTGGGGGAGTAAGGGGGATGGGAGGTAGCCACCTTGCGGGAGTAAGGGGGATGGGAGGTGGCCAGCTTGGGGGAGGAAGGGGGATGGGCGGTGGCCAGCTTGGGGGAGGAAGGGGGATGGGAGGTGGCCAGCTTGGGGGAGGAAGGGGATGGGAGGTAGCCAGCTTAGGGGAGTAAGGGGGATGGGAGGTAGCCAGCTTGGGGGAGTAAGGGACAGGTGGAACTGACAACCCCGCGACGCCACGAGGAGCAGCACCAAAACTCACCGCTTTCCTAACCGATCTCGGACCTGGACCACCGAGGATGCCGCTGTCATGGACCTTCCCACGTGACCTCACCCGTGGTGGTTGCCGCCCTTGCTGCCTCGCTGGAGCCGCCGACCCTCGCTGCCTTCCCGTTCATCCGCTGATCGGCACTTGCAACACTTCGCCCGCGTGCCATTCCACCCCCCGCGGGCCTCGCCCAGACCTGGGATCTCCACACTGCACTGGGACCTAATGCTCCCCCTCCTCCCACAAGGAACCTCAATAGACAAAAGATGTAGGAGTAGGCCGTTCGGCCCTTTGAGCCAGCACCGCAATTTTCCCGTTCCTGCCTTCACCCCAAATCCCTTGACACCCTTTAGAGCCCTACCTAGCTATCTCATGAAAGTATCCAGAGAATCGCCTTCTGAGGCAGAGAATTCCACAGACTCGCCACTCTCTGTGTGAAAAAGTGTGTCCTCATACCCGTTCTAACCCTTATTCTGAAACTGTGTTCCCTGGTTCTGGAGTCCCGCAACATCGGGAACATGTTTCCTGCCTCTTGCATGTACAAACCCTTAGTAATCTTATGTGTTTCAATAGGATCTCTTCTCGTCCTTCTTTTTATTTTTTATAATATTTATATTAGAAGTAGACATACTATAAAGTATTTTTTATAATATTTTTTATTAGAAGTGGACATGCTATACAGTATAAAGTAAGTTATATGGTTATTTGTAAAAAGAGAGAAAGGGAGAATAAAGAGTTACAAATATCAAAAAAAGGTGGAATGGATTACATAATACGTCATTGGAGATAGGTTCGTAGATTATAAAGTATGACTTTTCATCTAATCCTGAGTTCAAGTTTCAGTTGGATTTTCGTGCTGGGCCAATCTATCCCGTCAGATAATTAATGAATGGAGCCCATATTTTATTAAAAAGTTCTTGTTTGTCCATTAAGACAAGTCTAATTCTTTCTAGATATGGGGTCTCCGACATTTCCACAATCCACATTTTATTTGTGGGGGTTGTAGGGCCTTTCCAAAATTTTAATATTTTTTCCCCGGTTATTATGCTGTAGTCAAGGAAATTTATTTCGCTTGTTGGGAGTGTTAAACTTTGCTCTGATATTCTAAGTATTATTAATTTTGAGTTTGGATCCAGTTTTGTATTAATAACTTCTGAAATTATTTCAAAAATATCAGTCCAGAAATGTTTAATTTTTATACAATTTGCAAACGTATGTGTTAAATTAGCCTCTCGGTGTACACATTTATCACAAATAGGAGAGATTTGTGGGAAGATTCTATTTAGTTTCATTTTAGAGTAGTGTAATCTATGTAAGACTGTAAATTGTATTAAAGCATGTCTGGCATTTAACGAACATTGATGTATATGTTGTAAACTTTCGTCCCACACATCTTTTGTTATAGGAGGGCCTAATTCAGTTTCCCATGTGTGTCTATATGGTTCCGTGGGTGGTACCTCGTTGTTTAGGAGGGTGTTATAAACATAAGCTATTAATTTTTCAGTGTTTGGATGCTTGTTCAAACATTCATCAAGGATTTCTGGTTCCCTAGTCCTGTAGACTTGTGTATTAGATTTAACATAATCTCTAATTTGTAGATATCTGAAGAAATTATTTGCGTGCAGTCCATGATTCAGTTGTAACTCTTGAAATGAAAGAAAAATGCCTTTTCCATAAAGATATCCAATCTTTTTAATTCCATAATTTTTTCATTGTGCGAAACCCTTATCCAAAATGGATGGCTTGAATAAAGGATTATTTACAATGGGAAGGCATAGTGTTATATTATTCAATTTTAATACTTTTTTAAAATTGTTTCCAAATTCGTATTCCACTATGTATTATGGGGTTTTCCTTATAGGTTTTGTGTGCAGTTTTGTGGGAGCAAATATGATCGGACCAATTTCAAAAGGTAAACAGTCTTCCTTTTCCATCCTTAACCAATCTGGTTGTTGATCCATTTCTTCCAGCCAGAAATTCATATTTTTGATATGGACTGCCCAGAAATAAAACAAGAAATTTGGCAAAGCCAAACCTCCATTTATCTTTGACTTACAAACCCTTAACAATCTTGTATGTATCAATAAGATCCTCTCTCATCCTTCTAAATTCCAGAGTGTACAAGCCCAGCCGTTCCATTCTCACAGCATATGACAGTCTCGCTATCCCGGGAATTAACCTTGTGAACCTATGCTGCACTCCCGCAATAACAAGAATGACTTTCCTCAAATTAGGGGACCAAAAACGGTACACAATACCCCATGTGTGGTCTCACAAGGGCCCTGTACAACTGCAGAAGGATCTCTTTGCTTCTCTACTTAGCTCCTCTTGTTATGAAGGCCAACATGCCATTTGATTTCTTCACTGCCTGCTGCACCTGCATGCTTACTTTCATTCACTGATGAACAAGGACCCCCAGATCCTGTTGTACTTCCCCTTTTCCTTTGACACCATCAGATAATAATCTGCCTTCCTGTTTTTGTAATTAAAGTGGATAGCCTCATATTTATTCACATTAAAGTTCATCTGCCATGCATCTACCCACTCACCCAACCTGTGCAAGTCACCCTGCATTCTCATAGCATCCTCCTCACGGTTCACACAGTCACCCAGCTTTATGTCATCTGCAAATTTGCTAATGTTCCTTGTTATCCCTTCATCTAAATCATGAATGAAAATTGTAAATAGCTGCGATCCCAGGATCAAGCCTTGCGGTACCCCACTAGTCACTGCCTGCCATTCTGAAAGGGAACCATTCTGAAAGGGACATCTCTGGCTCTTCACACTGACCTGACTCGCCTGGAAAGACTGGGCACGTATGTGAGGATGCTTTTCAGAGAACACAGCTCTGCCTTCAACACGGTCATCCCCACCAAGCTCACCACCAAACTCCACCAGCTAGGCATCTGCTCGTCGATATGCGATTGGATCCTGAATTTCTTGACGGAGCGACCACAGGCAGAAGGCCCGCACCTGTCCTCCACTATCACCCTGAGTACCGGCACATAGTGTACTGAGCCTCATTCTCTACTCCCTCTTCACACATGACTGTGCTGCTGCACTCGATATGCATTGTCAAGTTCGCAGACGACACAACAGTGATTGGGCTGATCACCAACCGTGATGAATCACACTACAGAGCGGAGGTGCAGAACCTGGCGGACTGGTGCGCACGTAACAACTTGTCCCTAAACACCTCCAAGACCAAGGAGCTGATTATCAACTTCAGGAGGTCCCATAATGGAGAATACGATCCAATCTTTATCAACGGGGACAGTGTGGAGAGAGTGTCCAGCTTTAGGTTTCTGGGCACTCACATTTCAGAGGACCTCACATGGTCCACCAACACCGCTGCACTGGTCAAGAAGGCACAGCAACGAAAGTTCTTCCTGAGAACATTAAACAGACTGGTCTGCCCCAACAGCTGCTGACAACGTTCTACCGCTGCACCACAGAGAGCATATTAACGTATGGGATCTCTGTGTGGTATCTCAGCTGCATGGAGGCAGAGAGGAGAGCTCTTCAGCGTGTCGTCCACAGAGCGCAGAGGATCATTGGGACACAGCTATCAGCCTTGGAGGGCATCTACCACACACGGTGCCTCAGGAAGGCCGTCAGCATCCATAACGACTCCTCACTCCCTTGTAACGGACTGTTCGAACAACTTCCCTCCGGCAGATGTTACAAGGCCTTCTACATCCGATCCTCCAGACTCAGAAACAGCTTCATTCCCAGAGCTATAGCGGCTCTGAACTGGCCCTGCTGAGTGCCCCCCATCCCCCCCTGGACTGTCTCCCTCAGATGGTCACGTCGCAGTTTATTTATTTATTTTATTTTTTTGACATCGGTTGGAAACTGCATACTAAATCTCGTTGCACTGATGTGCATTACAGTAGCTTTTTAAAAAGGGACACAATCAACAAACATAAGCAGCACGCATACTGCACAATCAACCAGCACACGCATTTCACAGACACACTGCACAACCACACAACACACACCGCACATCAACATTCAACACATAGCAATAGTTTTAAAGTGCTTCTTAAGTGCTTCAATTAAAAAGTGCATATAGAAGGTTATTTCATTTCATATGTTCATGAGTCAGTGATCAGCATTAAAAAGCTGGACAGCCCTGGGGATGAAGGTTGCCTTCCTCCTCTGTGTCCGGCAACCCGGACAGCGGAGTCTGCGTCCTGAGGGGAGCCACTCAAACTCAGGAAACAGGATGTGAGAGGGATCCTGAAGAATCCTGCGTGTTAACTTTACAGACTGTTGGTCGCATAGGGCAGTGAGAGTTCGGACGGGCTGCTCAATGATTTTTGAGCAGACCTTGACAACATTCAACAGGCGGTTTCTGTTTTGCAGGGTGATGGAGTGGAAGAGAAGGTTATTACATTAGTGAAAGAGAAGGTTATTACATTTTCAATGAATGCGTAGTAGAATGTAGTGAGAATGTCTTTGTTAATCCCAAATGACTTCAGCTTCCTGAGTAGGTACTGTCTCTGATGGCACTTTTTAAGGATTTCCTCTATGTTAGAGGAAAACCTTAGCAGGTTGTCGATGGCTGTTCCCAGGTATTTGTATACCTCCAATATCTCCACTAGCTCCTGCTGGATGATAGTGGTGGCTGCCTCAGCCATCTGTCTCTGTTGGAGGGAAAAAGTCACAATCATGTCCTTTGTTTTGCTTATATTTAACTCAAGACAAGACTTTTCACACCATACTATAAAGTCCTGCAGGGCTGAGCTGTGATATTGTGTGTGGCTGGGAAGAAGAGACAGGAGAACTGTGTCATCAGCAAATTTTACAAAGTGGCAGTTTGGCTGGGTGGATCTGCAGTCATCAGTGTGGAGAATGAAGAGAAGTGGGGAGAGGACACAGCCTTGTGGAGAGCCAGTGAAGGTGAAGAGGGTGTCGGACAAGGTGTGGTTCACCAACACCCTCTGTGATCTGTTGGTGAGGAAGTCTATAATCCACAGAGTGAGTTGGTGGTTGAGGTGGAAGCGGGTGATGAGCTTCTCAGCCAAAATATGTGGCTGCATGGTGTTGAATGCTGATGAGAAGTCTACAAACAGAAGTCTGGCTGTGGCCTTGGGGATTTCCAGATGCTTATGGATGGTGTTTAAGATGAATATTTTTGTGTCATCGACACCCCTGCCAGCCTGGTAAGCAAACTGCAATGGATCCATCATCGAGCCAGTTGCCTTGGTGATGTGCTCCTTGATGATCCTCTCCATGGCCTTCATGATCAGGGAGGTGAGAGCCACCGGTCTAAGGTCATTCAGGACATTGGTGGTGCCCTTCTTTGGGATGGGAATCATTGTTGAGTTTTTCCACATCGCGGGGACTGTGCTGCTGGTCAAAGAGCCCTGGAACAGATGCTGGAACACACCTCCCAGCTGCTCAGCACAGTGCCATAGGGTCCGCCCGCAGATGTTGTCTGGCCCTGGAGCTGTGTTCTTTTTAGTCCTTTTGAGGGCTCTCCCCACCTCTGATATGTTGACGTTGAGGCCGGAATCATCAGGTCTGAGTGTGGAGACGGTTGATTCTAGCTGGGTGCTATTGTCCTTTTCAAATCTGGTGTAGATGGAGTTGAGATCATTCGGGAGTGAATTGAAGCTGCTTCCTGCTACCTGAATGGGCTTGCGGCTGGTAGAGACAGAGTTCACTGCTGCCATGTTCTTGAGGCCCTGCCAAGCCGCACGGAGGTTCCCTTTTCCAAAGGTCTGCTCCACTTTGTTCTTGTATTTCAGCTTGGCAATTTTTATGGCCCGCTTGACCTCTCTGTTTACCTCTTTCTCAACTTCAGAACCGGTAAAAAATGTTCTCTTTTTCTTATTCAATATGTTTTTTAGATCTTTAGTCACCCAGGGTTTATTGTTAGGGAAGATTGTGACTTTCTTGGAGGGGATAATATTGCTACACAGAAAGTGATGTATGCTGAGACTATATCCGCTTGCTCACTGATGTTGGTGGAGGAGGATGTGAGGGTATTCCAGTCTGTGGTTTCAAAACACCCTTGAAGCCTGTCAATACTGTCCGGTGTCCACTGTTTGATGTCCTTGATGAATTTCTCTGTTCTCTGTACCACAGGTGTGTAGGCAGGAACGAGCAGTATGCTGCTGTGGTCAACAGAGCCTAGGGGAAGGAGGGAGACGGCTCTGTAGGCGTCTGGAACTGACCCATAGCATTTGTCCAGTGTTTTCCCTAGACGGGTGGTACAGTTGACATACTGGTAGAATCCTTTAAGTGACTTGTCAATTGAACAGTGATTGAAGTCACCCATGATGAATTTGGGGGCGTCCGGAGATATCAGTTCGAGTCTGTCGAGCATATTTCTTATATGTTCCGTAGCAGTGGATGCATTTGCTCTGGGGTGGATATAAACCAGAATGAAAAACAGTTGTGGGAATTCCCTGGGAAGGTAGAAGGGATGCAGGGAGACAGCCAATAGTTCAATGTCAGGGTTGCACAGTTCTTCTCTGACAACAACTGTTTTGCACCAGCGTGGATTGATGTAGAGGCAGACACCACCGCCATGGTGCTTGCCAGTCAATTCAGTGTCACGGTCTAACCTTACAGGAGACCCGAAGCCATCTATGTGCATGCTGTCACTGTTGTCACTCCCAGTCAGCCATGTTTCAGTGAAAGCAAGAATGGAAGCAGTCCGGTATTCATACATGTGAAAAACGTTAGCTTGCAGTTCATCAGTCTTGTTACGCAATGAGCGCACATTAGCAAGGATCACTGAGGGAAGTGCACGGTGCTTACTTTCTCCTCGCCTAAGTCTTGCTTTAATTCCACCCTTCTTCTTCCTCCCCCGTCTCGTTACCTTCTTTCTATTGTTGTGCAGGGTGCCTGTCCGGTCGGTTGGGAGTTTACATTGTAGCTCCTCCGGCAACTTGTCTATGGCAGGGGCTTGGTGAGAGTGTAATTGCAGCTGAAGTAAAAAGTCCCTGCAGTAAGTAATCCGTTGGTTATCCGGAAGAGTATATCCATATGATGCAGTGGGCAGATAATCCAAGACGAACAGTAGATGCATAAGAGTCCATAATGTCCATGTGAGGTCCATACTTTGGAGCAGTGAACGCAAGAAGCTAGCTGGCTAATTAACGTTAGCTCGTTGGTCCGGTGTGTGTGTGTGTGTGTGAGGCAGTGGCAGCGCCCGCACAAACACACCACGAAAGTACTGAACTATACGGCAGTAATTAACCGTCAATCGACACCCGATGTACTTAAAACAAAAACAAACACTCTCGCACTCGTCCTTTTCCCCAGTGTGTACTCTCGTACTTAAAACAAAAACAAACACTCTCACAACTCACGTAACATAATGTAACAAAGAGAAAAACATTCAAAGCTACCCTCTGCACCGACCGGTCGACCGCACGAGCAGTGACCCGGAGGGAATAGCTTAATAATCATATCTTATCGAAAAAACAATGTGCTAACGGTAAAAATGTTATATATTCCAGTAGAGATTTTCCTCCTGGAGTCCAAACCAGCCTTATCTGAAACATTTGCGCTTTATTTCTCGAGTTATTTATGAAAATGTTCACAAACACTTTGAAAATAATCGAAATGGTCCCGCTGATGACGTTACAATGGATCTGCTGCGCGCGACCTGTGCTGTGTTCCACGCACTGCGAGTGACGTCACACACACCACACCCCACCCAACTCGCAGTCGTTTGGTTGACACCCACTCTCCCCGATGTCCGCTGTCCCCGCTCCTCCCCGTTGCCCCCCGCTCTTCTCCGTTGCCCCCTGCTCTTCCGTGCTGCTGCTCCCCGCCGATCCCCTCCTCCTCGCCCTCCTTTCTCTCCCCTCCTCTCTCCCTCCTCTCTCCCCCACCCCGCTACCTCTCCTCTCCCCATCCTCCCTTCCCCCTCTCTACCCCCTCCTCTCTCCCGCCTCTTTCCGCCCCTCCCCGCTACCTCTCCTCTCTCCCCTTCTCTCTCCCCCTCCTCTCTCCCCCCTTGTCTCTCCCCCCTTGCCTCTCACCCCCATGTCTGTGTGTTTGTGACGTCACAACTGCGTGTTGCGAGGATGGGGCACAACGTGTCCTACTTGGTCTAGTCTATATTGCTAAAAGTCTGATCTTGACTGCTTTTGGCTCACTGTGCTGTGATTTCCGAGGGAACGCCGCCACCTACGCCCGTCATTTTTGGCCACCTCGTTCAGAACTCCCCTCCGCCTAGGACCAGCGCATTTTTTTCATCGATGAAAAATCAGCGCGATATTAATGTTTATTTTGCCATTCTCTCCGCTGCTCCTGCTGGAGGGAGGGGGAAGGACTATAAAACCAGGAAGTGGTGTGCCTCACTCAGTTTCTGCAAGATGTTCGAAGCCAGAGGGTCACGGCTCTCTGAGCTCTGAATAACACTGAACATATGTCTACTAAACTGTGAGTGCCCTTAATGTTGGTTGAAAATATAGGTTGGTTTGAGGTAAAAAAAAAAAGGCCCTGCCTGCAAATGGTGGTTTGGGTGTTTGGGTTGAAGTGAAAAGGCACTGCCTGTAAATGGTTGTTTGTCTAAACTTGACAACTTCCTGTTTGCACTATATTGATTTTGGATAAAACGCTACCACTTACAGCTGTGATTTTTGGCCATCTTACTCAGTCCCCCTCCGTTCATCAGGTGTAGAGGATTCTTCCCATCAATGAAAAATAAAAGTGTTATTAGTGTTTAAAAAATATTGAGAGTCTCTCGCCTGTTAATCACGCCATGAAGGCCACACCTTTTCCTGTGGGAGGGGGGAGGGATTATAAAATCTGGAAGTGTGGGTGTGGCTCAGTCTCTGCATGATGGGGGAGGGAGAAGTCACGACTCTGTCTGAGATGTGAATCAACTAAACACACTGAAAATCTACTGAACTGTGAATGTGGTGTTGTGTGTGGTTTCAGAGTGGTTTTTATGGTGGTTCTCCATAAAAATGGTAGGAAAATGGATTTGAATTTGGTGGCCTTGCACTCTGCTTGAAATGGAATTTCAAGGAATAGCCGTGAGTCAATTGCCAGCCCACCAGCTGTGATTGAGCTGCCAGGCTTGAGGGACTGAGCTGCCACCCCAAGGATCCATTTGTCCAACAATGTCCATACTAGCCTTCTGGACATCGGTCGTCCCTGCAGCCAACAACACCCATACCAGCGCTCCAGAAAGCCCCCCCCACTGGACACTAATATTGGAATTGGTGGAGAGGTGGAATATTGCGTTGAGGGACCAGCCCTCCCGTGTGAACATTGGACCCAACGGGTCCCACTTAGTCTAGTATATAATAAAATAAAGTATAATGCTGACCGATCTTGCCCAATTGTAACGGCTTGATTTCAAACACAGGACAGGGGCATTCCCTGAGGGATTCAGGGGGTTGGAAGAGGTTTCGTCTGTGCTTTTCCCCTCGGTTGTTGGCCGGGGTGGAAGGCGGCAGCACTCGGTTCGTCGGGGCTAGGATACGCGGGAGGAAGGTTGAGCTTGGATTGAGGCTTGGAAGGCTGAGCTCGTCTCCCCTGCACCCACCCGCATCCGGTCCACCACGGAGGGGGAAGCGAGCAAACTCCACACGGACAGCGTCGGTGGACGCCCGGCCCGGAAACGGGCCCTTCGGCCCCTCTCGTCCGTGCTACCTCGGGTTTTCTGCAACACTATTTTGCACAGTTCTGCATTGGATATTGCATTTATTGCGTTTGTCATCACTGTATGTACACTGTTTGTTCTGGCGGCTGCATGTGAACGGGCGATGTCATCACCTCCCGATCGATGTGCAGAATAACAAACTTACTCCCCCAAGCTGGCCACCTCCCAACTCTCATTTCACCCAGACTGGCCACCTCCATACCTTATCCCCCAAGCTGGCTACATCTCATCCGGTACCCCCCTAGGTGAGTACCCCCCATTCGTTAATCCTCCAAGCTGGCTACCTCCCATTCCCCGTACTACTACAAGCTGACCACGTCCCATCCCTCCCCTGTCCCACTTAGAAACCCTGAACGGAAACCGCTGGTGGCCTTGTGCCCCACCCAAGGTTTCCATGAGTCACCAGAGGTTTTGGTCACTAGCCTGGAATGCCTCGACCGAAGTGTGAGCTGTATCTACTGAACAAAGATCCTCCAGGATCATTGCTACCGACCGCGCAAACACACACACACACACACAGACAGACAGACAGACACACACACACACCACACACACCACGCACACACACACACACGCACATCACACACCACACAACACACACGCACACGCACGCACACACACACACACACACACACACACACACACACGCACAATGACAATAAAGGCTATCTAATCTAATCTAATCTATCTAATCGCGAAGGTGGGGGCCAGGGACAGCAGAGGAGCGCTGTCTGCGCGATGAAGAGGAAGGTAAACGCAGCCACAGAGCATCGTGTCTTTTAGAGAGCGCGGGCGGGAGGGAGAGAGGGGGAAATAAGGGAGAGAAGGACAGAGAAGGGGGGAGAGGGAAGGGGGAGATCCAATAGGAATCCCATAGATCCTATGTGATTTTTGCTGAACACTCCAATGAGCCAATCAAAATGGCCGGTGAGCGAAGGAGATTGCCTTCGACTGCCTGAAAGTAAATAGCGACCCCACTCCACTGGCTTCGACCAAACTGCGACCAGCTTTTAGTCGAGGTAATTTTGAATTTGTTGAAATAATCGCAGGAACAAGGAAGTAGCCTCGACTACGCCGAAACCACTTTCGACCATTAGGGAGAGGGACCAAAACCTCCGGGAACCTCACGGAAACCTTGGGTGGCGCACAAGGTCACCAGAGTTTTCTGTTCAGGTATTCTAAGTGGGACAGGGGCTCCCACCCCATCACTCCCCCAAGCTGGCTCCGACCGCACTGTCACGGGCTATGGGTCGGCAGTGCGCACACACACACACACACACACGGAGCGGGGCCGCGGCTCCGGGCAGCGGACACACGGGGTCATAAACCCGACAACATCCCCGTCAGCTGCAGCAGAGTTGGGGACAGTCTGGTCCCTCCTCCCACCCAGAGTCACTGACCGCGCTGCACCGGCACCACGAGCCCCCTACCAGGGTGATTCACCCACCCCCCCCCCCCCCGACCCACTCACCGGGGTGATTCCCCCCCCCCCCCAGACGCCCACATGGGGTGATTCACACCCCCCCCCCCCCCGACCCACACACGGGGAAGTTTCACCCCCCCCCCCGGACCCCCACATGGGATGATTCACACCCACCCCCCCCGACCCACACACGGGGAAGTTTCACCCCCCCCCCGGACCCCCACATGGGATGATTCACCCCCTGGTCCCCACATGTCTGTATCCCCGCCGCAGTGTTTCAGCCGCCAAACACCAAACGATATTGCCAAGTACAGGAACTATCTTTGAAGTAGTGGGGAGGCGTGCGACTGCCCTACGGCTACAGATATGCATGGAGGCGAGAATTATGTCTGGTCATTTCTGGAGATGGTTGGCATTTTCTTTCATTATTAATAGTACAACCTGAATTATGAATTCCAAAGAGCACAGTTGTCAACGTTCGTCTCATAAAGAAAGCAGACAGCAACACAATTGTTAAAGGCAAACCAAAGCAATCTTTTAATCAATTTGCCAGACGGGAGTGGCTGGGGAGATCTACAAAGAGCACACACGTTGCTCAGTGCTTCTCGGGCTCTACTCAATGATGAAAGGAAAGTTATAGTAATTATACATGTTCTTATCAATAAAACACACCTTCTAAATCTGAGTGAAAGATCTGTAGCCTAAGGGAAACAAGGGAGGCTGGACCCATATATTTGCAATGTCAGCCTTATTCACAAATCTAGGCACAGCTTCAGTACAGCTGCCCATTCCGGAAGGACAACTAACTACATTTTGTTTTCAAATGACTTCCATCTTGGTTCCAGAATGGGCATCCGTCTGTGAACTAAAACAAGCTTGTAAGACTTGGATGAAAGCCACTACCTTGTCCTTAGCTGGGACAGGCAGTTCAGACAGATATATAATATGGTGCTGTGCCCAGACACTACATCTCTATGTTAATACATTGTTTCAGTGATTAGAATAAACCGAGCTGCTAAGATTTTCCCAGACTTTATTCTGCTGGGATAATTCTCTTTTAAATTTGACTGCTTTCTGTTTTTCAGTAAATCTCCATTTTTAATTTAGGAACCAAACTTGACCAAATTAAACTCTTTCACAGTGACGGTGCAGAGATGGTTAACCAGAATGGTTTAAAACCAAGGAACTGCAGATGCTGGTTTACAAAAAGGACACAAAGTGCTAGAGTAATTCAGCGGGACAGCCAACACCTTTGGATAAGGAATGGGTGACTGAAGACACGACCCGAAATGTTACCCATTCCTTCCAGTATTTTGTATCTACCTAAACAGCACCTCTCTATCCAAGTTGCGGTGTGCCAGCAGGCTGGAGGAGCGGGCAAAGGCCTTGCCACAGAGCGGGCAGGTGAACAGGTGCTGGCCGGTGTGGACACGCCGGTGCTCCAGCAGGTGGTCAAGGCGGGTGAAGCCCTTACCACAGGACGGGCAGGGGAAGGGACGCTCACAGCTGTGGGTACGCCGCTGCTGCCACTGGCTGGACATGCGGGTGAAACCCTTGCAACACTCAGCGCACACAAAGGGTCTCTCTCCGTTATGTAACCGCTGCTGCTCCCGCAGCCCCCATACTCTTTTGTCACAGTGGGAGCAGCTGCTCGCCGGCGTAGGTCCGCCGGTGCTGCCGCAACCCCCGTGAGCTGTCAAACTCCTCACCACAGTACGGTCAGTCATAGGGCTGGGTACTGGTGTGCACGTGCTGGTAAGCCAGGGCGTTGGAAGCCGTGGCAAAGCGCTCTCCACACACCGGGCTTGGGACGGGAATGTCGCAGGCGTGCATCTGCTGGTGAGACAGCAGGTTGTGGGACTGAGTGATGCCCTTGCCGCGCTGGGCGTAAGTGTTGGGGCGCTCGCCGGTGTGGGTGCGCTAGTGCACCAGCAGGTTGTGGGACTGGGTGGCCCTTGCCGCAGTCACTGCAGGTGTAGGGACGTTCCCCGGTGTGTATGCGTTTGTGCCTCTTCAGGTGCAACGACCACTTGAAGCCTTCGCCACAGTCGGAGCAGGTGAAGGGCCGCTCACTGTTGTGCACCTGTCGGTGCTCCTGCAGCCCCGACCACTGGGTAAAGCTCTTGCCACAGGTGGAGCAGCCATAGGGCTTCTCGCCCGTGTGCACCCGGCGGTGGATCTTCAGCCCTGACAACTGAGTAAAGCACTTGCCGCAGTCGGAGCAGTCGAAGGGGCGTTCTCCCGTGTGCACCCGCCGGTGGGTCTCCAGCCGTCGTGGGGTCTGCCAGGCCTTGCAACACACGTCCTATTCATAACGCTTCTCCTTGTTGTGCCCCGTCATGTGGTCCTTCACTGAAGCTCAGCTCCTAGATGATCAGCCCGCACACAGAGCAGTTGGGGAGTGGGGGGTGGTGGGGGGGGGGGGGGGGGGGGGGGGGCTCACCGGCCCTCAATGGCCGCTCACGGCCCCGTCTCTACGTCCACAGCAACGGCTCCTAAACCTGCAGGAGGGGAACACGGAGGGTCGACAAGCTGGCAAACAGGACATTACTAACGTGTGAACATTACTGGTGTTTGAAGGGGGGTGGGCGGATGGGGAGCTGAGCGGGGGGGTGGGGGAGGGGCAGGGTGGGGATGGTTGGTGAGATAAGAGGGGGAGAAGGAGGAAGAGGTTGTGAGGAGGCAAGGGGGGAAAGTGGGGAAGGGTGATGAGGACGGTGTAAGTGAGGGGAGGGGAGAAGGGAGAGGGGAGAGGGAGTTGAGTGAGGGGGTGAGAGGAGGGGGGCGGGGGAGTAGGGAGTTGGATCAGAGTTGGGCTGGAGTTGGCGCTTATTCTCCGCGCTAGCTGTGGGCCTGGGTCCGCCGCAGCTCGGGGCCGGTGTCCCGTCGGTCCTGGGTCGCCCCGGTCATCTCCGGCCGCCCCCTGGCGTGGATGGGACACTCGGGGGGACGGGGACGGTCCAGTAACGGTTCAGCAGCGCTTGCGGTGCTGGGGACACGGGTTAGATCCTGGCTGCGGATGAGGTGCGGGTCTGTGTGCGCACAGCAGCGTAGCTGCCGAGAATATCTCTCCCCCTGTCTCCCACTCGCATCTGCCCTCTCTCTCCCCCCCTCTCTCTCTCTCGCTGTTACACCCCGTTCTCCCGCTCCCTGGCAACCCCGCTCCTCAGATTCAATATATTTGTATACACATAAATTATGAATAAAGATACGAATGTATACACAGATGTTCCAGCCAGCGCTTCGTTCACTTGTTCTTTATAGCAAATCAGCCATAATCACGGTGAATGGCGGTGCTGGCTCGAAGGGCCGAATGGCCTCTTTGACAAATCAATGATTCCGTGCGATTTTCGGAATATCAAACTCGTTTTTTTGCCTCCACTGCCTGAGGCAGAGAATTCCACAGATTCACAACTCTCTGTGTGAAGGGCGGAATCGACTTGATGGGTCGAATGACCTAATTCTTCTCCTATCACTTATGACCTTATACAGGGCGAAACCTTGTCTCCGTGCTGGAATCACACAGGTCTTGCACTCAACGTTATTCCCTTCATCCCGTATCCGCACACTGCGGCCGGATCAATTGTAATCATATGTTACATAGAAACATAGAAAATAGGTGCAGGAAGAGGCCATTCGGCCCTTCGAGCCAGCACCGCCATTCATCGTGATAATGGCTGATCGTCCCCTATCAATAACCCGTGCCTGCCTTCTCCCCATATCCCTTGAATCCTCTAGCCCCTAGAGCTCTAACTCTTTCTTAAATCCATCCAGTGGCTTGGCCTCCACTGCCCTCTATTGCAGGGAATTCCACAAATTCACAACTCTCTGGGTGAAAAAGATTTTTCTCACCTCAGTCTTAAATGACCTGCCCTTTTATTCTAAGACTGTGGCCCCTGGTTCTGGACTCGCTCAACATTGGGAACATTTTCCTGCATCTAGCTTGTCCAGTCCTTTTATAATTGTATTTGTTTCTATAAGATAATAATAATAATAATAATAATAATAATAATAATAATAATAATAATAATAATAATAATAATAATAATAATAATAATAATAATAATAATAATAATCTTATTTATATAGCACATTTTTAGTCAACTTGCATTGACCCCAAAGTGCTTCACATAATTACATTACATTTTAAACACAGGCAAAGGTGGGTGAAGTGTCTTGCCCCAAGGACACAACGACAGTATGCACTCCAAGCGGGATTCGAACCGGCTACCTTCCGGTCGCCAGCACTTAGCCCATTGCGCCATCTGTCGTCCCCTCATCCTTCAAGATACCCTCAAGATATCCCCTCATCCTTCTAAACTCCAGTGAATACATGCCTAGTCTTTTCAATCTTTCCTCGTATGACAGTTCCTCTTTACACCTATACTGAAATCCTCTTGTTATGAAGGCCAACATTCCATTAGCTTTCTTTTCTGCCTGCTGTACCTTAAGCCAACTTTCAGTGACCGGTGAACAAGGACGCCCAGGTCTCGCTGCACCTCCCCCTTACCTAACCTAACCCATTGAGATAATAATCTGCCCCCGTGTTTTTGCCGCCAAAGTGGAGAACCTCACATTTATCTATATTATACTGCATCTGCCACGCATCTGCCCACTCACTCAATCTGTCCAGGTCACCCTGCAACCTCCTAACATCCTCTTCACAGTTCACGATGCTACCCAGCTTTGTGTCATCCGCAAACTTGCTGGTGTTGCTCCTAATTCCCTCTTCCAAATCATTAATATATATGGTAAACAGTTGCGGCCCCAGCACTGAGCCTTGCGGCACTCCACTCGCCACTTCCTGTCATTCTGAAAAGGACCCGTTCACTCCTACTCTTTGCTTCCGGCCTGCCAACCAATTTTCTATCCATGTCAACACCCTACCCCCAATACCATGTGCTCTAATTTTAGTCACCAGTCTCCCGTGCGGGACCTTATCAAAGGCTTTCTGAAGGTCTAGATACACTACATCCACTGATACCATTTCATCCATTTTACTTGTCACGTCCTCAAAAATTCCAAGAAAATTAGTCAAGCATGATTTCCCTTTCATAAATCCATGTTGACTTGGACTAATCCTTTTACTGCTATCCAAATGCCCCATTATTACCTCTTTATTAATTGACTCCAGCATCTTTCCCACCACCGATGTGAGGCTAATTGGTCTGTAATTTCCCATTTTCTCTCTCCCTCCTTTCTTGAAAAGTGGGATAACATTAGCTATCCTCCAATCCACAGGAACTGATCCTGAATCTATTGAACATTGGAAAATGATCACCAATCCGTCCACTATTTCTAGAGCGACCTCCCTGAGGGCCCTGAGATGCAGACCATCAGGTCCATGGGATTTATTATCCTTCAGTCCCATTAGCCTACCCAATACTATTTCCCGCCTAATGAAAATTTATTTCAGTTCTTCTACCCCTTAGATCTTCTGTCCTACAAGTACACATGGGAGATTGTTTATGTTCCCCTTAGTGAAGAGAGAACCAAAGTACCTATTGAACTCTTCTGCCATTTCCTTGTTGCCCATAATAATTCCACCCGTGTCTGCCTTCAATGGACCCACATTTGACTTTGCTACTCTTTTTGCCTAAACATATCTAAATAAGCTTTTATTGTCCTTCTTTATATTCCTGGCCAACTTCCCTTCATACTTCATCTTTTTAGCCCATATTGCCCGTTTTGTTTCCTTCTGTGGACCCCGTGAAAGTTTCCAATCCTCTGGCTACCGGCTACTCTTTGCTGTGTTATACATCTTCTCTTTTAGATTCATTCTATCCCTAACTTCTCATGTCAGCCACGGTTGCCTCCTACTCCCCTTAGAAACTTTCTTCCTTTTTGGAATGAAATGATCCTGTGTCTTCCGGATTATGGCCAGAAATTCCTGCCATTGCTGTTCCACCGTCATTCCTGCTATGATCCCTTTCCAGTCTAGTTTGGCCAGCTCCCCTCTCATGCCTTCATAGTACCCTTTGTTCAACTGCATCACTGCCACTTCCGATTTAACGTTCTCCTTCTCAAATTGCACATTAAAACTAATAATTTTATGATCACTACCTCCAAACTGTTCCTTTACCTCGAGTTCTCTTATCATCTCTGGTTCATTGGACAAAACTAAAACCAGAATTACCTTTTCTCTGGTCGGCTCCATTAGCTGCTCTAAGAATCCATCTCGGAGGCATTCTACAAACTCCTTTATTGGGGTCCTGAACCAACCTGATTTCCCCAGTCTACCTGCGCATTGAAATCCCCATCACCCCAGTGGCATTACCTTTGTTACATGCTGTGTTAACTGTTGCTTCAACGTACACCCTACATCCAGGCTACTATTTGGGGAACTGTAAATAACACCAATTATTATATTCTTGCCTTTGCAATTCCTCAACTCAATCCACAGTGACCCTACCTCGTCAGTCCCTATGTCTCCCCTCGCAAGGGACTGAGTTCCATCCCTCACCAGGAGAGCTACTCCCCCTCCTCTGCCCACCTGCCTTTCCTTTCTATAGGATGTATATCCCTGAATATTAAGTTCCAAAGCCAAATCCTCCTGCAGCCACGTCTCAGTAATCCCCACAATGTCATATCTACCAACCTCTAACTGGGCCTCAAGCTCATCTACTTGACTTCTTATACTTCGCGCATTCACATACAGAAGCTATTCCTCTGCCGGCAGTTGATCCACAGAAAGCAGCTACTGCCCCTGTCCCACCTAGGAAACCTGAACGGGAACCTCTGGAAACTTTGCGCCCACCCAAGGTTTCCGTGCGCTTCCAGGAGTCGCCGGTGGATCTTCAGCCCTGACAACTGAGTAAAGCACTTGCCCGCAGTCGGAGCAGTCGAGGGGGCGTTCGCCCGTGTGCACCCGCCGGTGGGTCTCCAGCCGTCGTGGGATCTGCCAGGCCTTGCCACACACGTCACACTCATAACGCTTCTCCTTGTTGTGCCCCGTCATGTGGTCCTTCACTGAAGCTCAGCTCCTAGATGATCAGCCCGCACACCGAGCAGTTGGGGAGGGGGTGGTGGGGGGGGGGGGGGGGGGCGGGCTCACCGGCACCCTGGCCGCCCACAATGGCCGCTCACGGCCCCGTCTCTACGCCTATAGCAACGGCTCCTAAACCTGCAGGAGGGGAACACGGAGGGTCAACAAGCTGGCAAACAGGACATTACTAACGTGTGAACATTACTGGTGTTTGAAGGGGGGTGGGCGGATGGGGAGCTGAGCGGGGGGTGGGAGGAGCAGGGTGGGGTGGTTGGTGGGATAAGAGGGGGAGAAGGAGGAAGAGGTTGTGAGGAGGCAAGGGGGTAAAGTGGGGAAGGGTGATGAGGACGGTGTAAGTGAGGGGAGGGGAGAAGGGAGAGGGTTATGAGGGGAGAGGCAGTTGAGTGAGGGGGTGAGAGGAAGGGGGAGTAGGGAGTTGGATCAGAGTTGGGCTGTAGTTGGCGCTTATTCTCCGCGCTAGCTGTGGGCCTGGGTCCGCCGCAGCTCGGGGCCGGTGTCCCGTCGGTCCTGGGTCGCCCCGGTCATCTCCGGCCGCCCCCTGGCGTGGATGGGACACTCGGGGGGACGGGGACGGTCCAGTAACGGTTCAGCAGCGCTTGCGGTGCTGGGGACACGGGTTAGATCCTGGCTGCGGATGAGGTGCGGGTCTGTGTGCGCACAGCAGCGTAGCTGCCGAGAATGTCTCTCCCCCTGTCTCCCACTCGCATCTGCCCTCTCTCTCCCCCCTCTCTCTCTCTCGCTGTTACAACCCGTTCTCCCGCTACCTGGCAACCCCGCTCCTCAGATTTAATATATTTGTACACATACATTATGAATAAAGATACGAATTTATACACAGATGTTCCAGCCAGCGCTTCGTTCACTTTTTCTTTATAGCAAATCAGCCATAATCACGGTGAATGGCGGTGCTGGCTCGAAGGGCCGAATGGCCTCTTTGACAAATCAATGATTCCGTGCGATTTTCGGAATATCAAACTCGTTTTTTTGCCTCCACTGCCTGAGGCAGAGAATTCCACAGATTCACAACTCTCTGTGTCAAGGGCGGAATCGACTTGATGGGTCAAATGACCTAATTCTGCTCCTATCACTTACGACCTTATACAGGGAGAAACCTTGTCTCGAAACATAGAAAAAAGGTGCAGGAAGAGGCCATTCGGCCCTTCGAGCCAGCACCGCCATTCATCGTGATAATGGCTGATCGTCCCCTATCAATAACCCGTGCCTGCCTTCTCCCCATATCCCTTGAATCCTCTAGCCCCTAGAGCTCTATCTAACTCTTTCTTAAATCCATCCAGTGACTTGGCCTCCACTGCCCTCTGTGGCAGGGAATTCCACAAATTCACAACTCTCTGGGTGAAAAAGATTTTTCTCACCTCAGTCTTAAATGACCTGCCCTTTTATTCTAAGACTGTGGCCCCTGGTTCTGGACTCGCTCAACATTGGGAACATTTTTTCCTGCATCTAGCTTGTCCAGTACTTATATAATTGTATTTGTTTCTATAAGATATCCCCTCATCCTTCTAAACTCCAGTGAATACAAGCCTAGACTTTTCAATCTTTCCTCATAAGACAGTCCCTCTTTACACCTATACTGAAATCCTCTTGTTATGAAGGCCAACATTCCATTAGCTTTCTTTTCTGCCTGCTGTACATTAAGCCAACTTTCAGTGACCGGTGTACAAGGACGCCCAGGTCTCGCTGCACCTCCCCCTTACCTAACCTAACCCATTGAGATAATAATCCGCCCCCGTATTTTTGCCGCCAAAGTGGATAACCTCACATTTATCTATATTATACTGTATCTGCCACGCATCTTCCAACTCACTCAATCTGTCCAGGTCACCCTGCAACCTCCTAACATCCTCTTCACAGTTCACGATGCCACCCAGCTTTGTGTCATCCGCAAACTTGCTGGTGTTGCTCCTAATTCCCTCTTCCAAATCATTAATATATATGGTAAACAGTTGCGGCCCCAGCACTGAGCCTTGCGGCACTCCACTCGCCACTGCCTGCCATTCTGAAAAGGACCCGTTCACTCCTACTCTTTGCTTCCGGCCTGCCAACCAATTTCTATCCATGTCAACACTCTACCCCCAATACCATGTGCTCTAATTTTAGTCACCAGTCTCCCGTGCGGGACCTGATCACAGGCTTTCTGAAGGTCTAGATACACTACATCCACTGATACCATTTCATCCATTTTACTTCTCACATCCTCAAAAATTCCCAGAAGATTAGTCAAGCATGATTTCCCTTTCATAAATCCATGTTGACTTGGACTAATCCTTTTACTGCTATCCAAATGCCCATTATTACCTCTTTATTAATTGACTCCAGCATCTTTCCCACCACCGATGTGAGGCTAATTGGTCTGTAATTTCCCATTTTCTCTCTCCCTCCTTTCTTGAAAAGTGGGATAACATTAGCTATCCTCCAATCCACAGGAACTGATCCTGAATCTATTGAACATTGGAAAATGATCATCAATGCGTCCACTATTTCTAGAACCACCTCCTCGAGGACCCAGGGATGCAGAGCACCAGGTCCAGGGGATCTATCTTCCTTCAGTCCCATTAGCCTACCCAATACTATTTCTCACCTAATGAAAATGTCTTTCAGTTCCTCTACCCCTTAGATTCTCTGTCCTCCAGTACATCTGGGAGATTGTTTGTGTCTTCCTTAGTGAAGACAGATCCGAAGTACCTATTCAACTTTACTGCCATTTCCTTGTTGCCCATAATAATTTCACCCGTGTCTGCCTTCAAGGGACCCACCTTTGGCTTTGTTACTCTTTTTCCCTTAACATATCTAAAGAAGCGTTTACTATCCTACTTAATATTCCTGGCCAACATCCCTTCGTACTTCATCTTTTCAGCCCGTATTGCCCGGTTTGTTTCCTTCTGTTGTCCTATGAAAGTTTCCCAATCCTCTGGCTTCCGGCTACTCTTTGCTGTGTTATACATCTTTTCTTTTATTCTATCCCTAACTTCTCTTGTCAGACACGGTTGCATCCTACTCCCCTTAGAATATTTCTTCCTTTTTGGAATGATATGATCCTGAGTCTTCTGGATTATGCGCAGAAATTACTGCCATTGCTGTTCCATCGTCATTCCTGCTATGATCCCTTTCCAGTCTATCTTGGCCAGCTCCCCTCTCATGCATTCATAGTCCCATTTGTTCAAATGCATTACTGACACTTCCGATTTAACCTGCTCCTTCTCAATTGCAGATTAAAACTAATAATTTTATGATCACTACCACCAAGCGGTTCCTGTACCTCGAGTTCTCTCATCATATCTGCTTCATTGGACAACACTAAATCCAGAATTGCCTTTTCTCTGGTCGGATCCATTACAAGCTGCTCTAAGAATCCATCTCAGAGGCATTCTACAACTGTCTTCCTTGGGATCCTGAACCAACCTGATTTTCCCAGCCTACCTGCATATTGAAATCCCCCATCACCACAGTGGCATTACCTTTGTTACATGCCAGTTTAAACTCCTGCTGCAACTTACACCCTACATCCGGGCTACTATTTTTGAGCTTGTAGATAACACCAATTAGTGTTTTCTTGCCTTTACAATAGCTGAACTCAATCCACAGTGATTCTATCTCGTCAGTCCCTTTTGTCTTTCCTCACAAGGGACTGAATTCCATTCCCTACCAGCAGAGCTACCCCCCCTCCCCCCCTTCCTCTGCCCACCTGCCTGTCCTTTCTATAGGATGTATAACCCTGAATATTAAATTCCCAGGCCCGATCTTCCTGCAGCCACGTCTCAGTAATCCCCCAATGTCATATCTACCAACCTCTAACTGAGCCTCAAGCTCATCTACTTGACTTCTTATACTTCGCGCACATTCATATACAATACTTTTAATTCCTTACGCATCTCACCTTTCACATCGATCGCTATTACACTAGGCCATACTCTCTGCCCCTTTGTGAGCTTCCTTTCCCATTAATTCTGGGGTCATTAACCATCCCTTTACACTATTTCCCTTTAACTCCAGCCTCGACTATCCCATTTGACATCTCACCCCCTTATTCAGTTTAAAACCACCCGTGCAGCAGTGGCAAACCTGCCTGCCAGAATGCTGGTCCCCCACCTGTTAAGATGCAAACCATCCCTTTCCTCAGCCACACACTCAGGTCCCGTATCCCCTGTTCCTGTTCTCGCTAGCACGAGGAACTGGAAGCAAACCGGAGATAACAACCCTGGAGGTCCTCCTTTTCAGCATTTTTCCGAGTTCACTACAATCACACTGCAGAATATTCATCCCCTTCTTTCCGACATCGTTTGTGCCGAAATGCACTACCACTTCCGGCTATTTACCTTCGCCCTTGAGGATTTTCTGCACTCTATCCGTGACATCATGGATCCTGGCGCCAGGAATGCAGCACACCATCCTCGAATCCCGTCTGTTGCCGCAGAAACCCCTGTCCATACCTCTAACAATGGAGTCTCCAACTACAATGGCGTTGCCTGATGTTGGCCTCTTTGCTTTTGGCTCAACAGCCCTTTTTACTTCGCAAGCCAGTCGGCCGCTCGGTGTAATAACGTCTTCTGTCCCGACAGCTTCTAAGTGAGTGAACCTGTTCACAAGAGGTACAACACATGGGGACGTTTGCATTCCATGCTTCCCTCCCTTTCTCACCGTCACCCACCTTCTCTCTTCCAGTACCTTAGGTGTAACAATCATACTGTAGGACTTGTCAAGGAATGATTCAGTTTCTCTTACGAACCTGAGGTCATCCACTTGCTTCTCCAGTTCCCTAACACGGTCCTTCAGGAGCTGTACCTGGATGCACTTCTATTTGTAGCAGCCATAGGCACCAGCAGTGTCCTTGACCTCCCACATACTGAAAGCATCACACTGAATCAGCTTTCCTGACCTCCTTCTTTCATCTCTCCTCACCAGCGTTTTGCATAGCCTCCTCTCCTCAGCCTCCTCGCCGAAAACTCTCGAGCCAAAGACTCATACTTTTCTCACAATGAATCTCGAGCCAAAATCACACGCTTTCTCATAGGGCACTTCCCTCACAAGTTCGCTACCTCACTGCCGCTCCCTAAGAGCCGTCTTGCTTATATTGACTGATAAATTGCCTAACTTACCAATTTACCAACCAAATTCCTCAGTATTCAACTGTTTCCCCCCTGCAGCAGTGGCACATCTGCCTGCCAGAGTGCTGGTCCCCCACCTGTTAAGATGCAACCGTCCCTTTTGTACAGTTCCCCTTTACTCCAAAACAGATCCCAGTGATCTAAGAACCTAAATCCCTGGCCACTGCACCAGTTCCTCAGCCACACATCCAGGTCCTGTATCTCCCTGTTCCTGCTCTCGCCAGCACGAGGAACAGGAAGCAAACCGGAGATAACAATACTGGAGGTCCTGCTTTTCAGCATTTTCCCGAGCTCTCTAAAGTCACGCTGCAGAATATTCATCCCTGAATTCTGAAGATTTCCAAAGAGCGCAGTTGTCAAAGTTCATCTCTTAAAGAACGAAGACAGCAACAACATTGTTAAAGGTAAACCACAACAATCTTTTAATCAATTTGCCAGACGGGAGTGGCTGGGGAGATCTACAAAGAGCACACACGTTGCTCACTGCTTCTCGGGCTCCACTCAAAGAACAAAGGAAAGTTAGAGTAATTATAAATGTTTTCTGATCAATAAAACACACCTTCTAAATCTGTGAAAGATCCGTAGCCTAAGGGAAACAAGGGAGGCTGGACACATATATTTGCAATGTCAGCCTTATTCACAAATCTTGGCACAGCTTCAGTACAGCTGCCCATTCCGGAAGGACAACTAACTCCATTTTGTTTTAAAATGACTTCGATCTTGGTTCCAGAATGGGCATCCGTCTGTGAACTAAAACAAGCTTGTAAGACTTGGATGAAAGCCACTACCTTGTCCTTAGCTGGGACAGGCAGTTCAGACAGATATCTAATATGGTGCTGTGCCCAGCCAATACATCTCTATGTTAATACATTGTTAATACATTGTTTCAGTGATTAGTACAAACCAAGCTTCTAAGATTTTCGCAGACATTATTCTGCTGGGAAAATTCTCTTTTAAATTTGACTGCTTTTCTGTTTTTCAACAAATTGCCATGTTTAATTTACGAACCAAACTTGACCAAATTAAACTCTTTCACAGTGAGGTCAGGATAAACTTGCTTTTTTTAAAAAAAAAAGCATCAAAACTTTCTTTAAAAAAACACTTTAAAATGCCTACGAAGGAACTGCAGATGCTGGAAAATCGAAGGTAGACAAAAATGCTGGAGAAACTCAGCAGGTGAGGCAGTATTTATGAGCGAATGAAATAGGCAACGTTTCGGGTCGAAACCCTTCTTCACACTGATGTGAGGGTGTGGCAGGCGGGAAGAAGAAAGGATGAGGCGGAGTCAGTGGGCTGAGGGAGAGCTGGGAAGGGGAGGAGAAAGTAGGGACTACCTGAAATTAGAGAAGTCAATGTTCATACCGCTGGGGTGCAAACTACCCAGGTGAAATATGAGGTGCTGCTCCTCCAATATACGGTGGGCCTCATTCTGGCCATGGAGCAGGCCCAGGACAGAAAGATCGGATTCGGAATGGGAGGGGGAGTTGAAGTGCTGAGCCACCGGGAGATCAGATTGGTTATTGCAAACCGAGTGGAGGTGTTCGGTGTGTGTGCGTGAGAGCGTGAGTGTGAGAGAGTGCGTGTGTGAGAGAGCAAGAGAGGCAGTGTGTGTGTGAGAGAGGAAGAGACTGTGTGTGTGTGTGTGTGAGAGGGAGGGAGAGAGAGGGGGGGGGGGCGTGCTGTGTGTGAGAGAGCGGGACTGTGCATGTGAGAGAGGGGGACAGAGAGAGGGGTGTGTGAGAGACAGGGAGCAAGAGAGGGGTGTGTGAGTGAGAGAGGGGGACACAGAGAGGGGTGTGTGAGTGAGAGAGGGGGACAGAGAGAGGGGTGTGTGTGTGAGAGAGGGGGACAGAGAGAGGGGTGTGTGAGTGAGAGAGTGGGACAGAGAGAGGGGTGTGTGAGAGAGGGGGACAGAGAGAGGGGTGTGTGAGTGAGAGGGGGATAGAGAGAGGGGTGTGTGAGAGAGTGGGACAGAGAGAGGGTGTGTGAGTGAGAGAGGGCGACAGAGAGAGGGGTGTGTGAGAGAGGGGGACAGAGAGAGGGGTGTGTGAGTGAGAGGGGGATAGAGAGAGGGGTGTGTGAGAGAGTGGGACAGAGAGAGGGGTGTGTGAGTGAGAGAGGGGGACAGAGAGAGGGGAGTGTGAGAGAGGGGGACAGAGAGAGGGGTGTGTGAGAGACAGGGAGCAAGAGAGGGGTGTGTGAGTGAGAGAGGGGGACAGAGAGAGGGGTGTGTGAGAGAGTGGGACAGAGAGAGGGGTGTGTGAGGACAGGGAGCGAGAGAGGAAGTGTGTGAGAGACAGAGAGCGAGAGAGGGAGTGTGTGAGTGAGAAGAGGGGGGCATGAGAGGGTGGAGTGGAGAGAATTTGCGTATGAGTGGGGGGGGGGGGAATGGAGGGGGGGAGGGGGAGACAGAGGAATGTATATGTGCAGCTTTAAGGGACATTGGTCAGGTAGCATTTGAAGTATTTCGTACAGTTCTGATCACTCCATTACAGGACTGATGTGGAGGCTTTGGGGAAGGTGCAGAGATGGTTAACCAGAATGGTTTAAAACAAGGAACTGCAGATCCTGGTTTACAAATAATGACATAAAGTGCTGGAGTAACTCAGCGGGACAGGCAGCATCTCTGGAGAGAAGGAATGGGTGAGTGAAGAAACGACCCAAAACGTTACCCATTCCTTCCAGCATTTTGTGTTTACCTAAACAGCGCCTATCTATCCACGTGGCAGTGTGCCAGCAGGCTGGAGGAGCGGGCAAAGGCCTTGCCACACAGCGGGCAGGTGAAGAGGCGCTGGCCGGTGTTGGCTCACCGGTGCTCCAACAGGTGGTCAAGGCGAGTGAAGCCCTTACGACAGGACGGGCAGGCTCGACAACCGGGTGAAACCCTTGCCACACTCAGCAGATACAAAGGATCTCTCTCCAGTGTGTATCTGCTGGTGCTCCCGCAGCTCCCGTGCTCTCTTGTCACAGTGGGAGCAGCTGCTCGTCGGCGTGGGCCCGCCGGTGCTGCCGCAACCCCCGTGAGGTGTCAAACTCCACTCCGCAGTACGGGCAGTCATAGGGCGGGCCACTGGTGTGCACATGCTGGTGAGACAAGGCATGCGAGGCCATGGCAAAACTCTCACCACGCACCGGGCTGGGGAAAGGACAGTCGCCGGCATGCACCCGCTGGTGGGACAGCAGCTTGGAGGAGCTGGTGAAGCGCTTGCCGCACTGGGCGCAGGTGAAGGGACGCTCGCCTGTGTGCACCCGCTGGTGGGACAGCATCTTGGAGGAGATGGTGAAGCCCTTGCCGCACAGGGCGCAGGTGTAGGGGCGCTCGCCGGAGTGGGTGCGCTGGTGCACCAGCAGGTTGCTAGAGCGGGTAAAGCCCTTGCCGCACTGGGCGCAGGTGTAGGGACGCTCACCGGTGTGGGTGCGCTGGTGCTCTAGCAGGGTGCTGGACTGGGTGAAGCCCTTGCCGCACTGGGCGCAGGTGTAGGGGCGCTCGCCGGTGTGGGTGCGCTGGTGCACCAGCCGATTGCCGGAATGGGTGAAGCCCTTGCCGCACTGGGTACAGGTGTAGGGGCGCTCCCCGGTGTGGGTCCGCTGGTGGAAATGCAGCCTAGTGGAGCTGGTGAAGCCCTTGCCACACTGGGTGCAAGTGAAGGGGCGCTCGCCAGTGTGGGTGCGCTGGTGCAACAGCAGGTTGTGGGACTGGGTGAAGCCCTTGCCGCATTGGGCACAGGTGTAGGACCGCTCCCCAGCGTGCAGGCGCGTGTGCACCTTCAGTTGTTTGGACGACTTGAAGCCTTGGCCGCAGTTGGAGCAGGTGAAGAGCCGCTTACTGCTATGCACCCGCCGGTGCTCCGACAACGCCGATGACTGGGCAAAGCTCTTGCTGCAGGTGGAGCAGCCATAGGGCTTCTCGCCCGTGTGCACCTGCCAGTGCTTCTTCAGTTGATTCGCCATCTTGAAGCTCTTGCCACATTCGGAGCAGGTGAAGGGATATTCGCTGGAGTGCACGCGGTTGTGCCCCTGCAGGGTACTGGAGCTGGTGAAGCTCTTGCCGCAATCCAAGCAGTCGAAGGGTCGTTCACCCGTGTGCACCCGCCGGTGGATCTCCAGCAGGCATGGCTTCTGCCAGGCCTTGCCACACACGTCACACTCATAACGTTGTGGGGATTACTGAGACGTGGCTGCAGGAGGATCTGACCTGGGAACTTAATATTCAGTGTTATACATCCTATAGAAAGGACAGGCAGGTGGGCAGAGGAGGGGGGTGGGGGGTAGCTCTGCTGGTGAGGGATGGAATTCAGTCCCTTGTGAGGGAAGACATAAGGACTGACGAGGTAGAGTCACTGTGGATTAAGTTGAGGAATTGTAAAGGCAAGAAGGCACTAATTGGTGTTATCTACAGACCCCCAAGTAGTAGCCCGGATGTAGGGTGTAAGTTGCAGCAGGAGTTGAAACTGGCATGTAATAAAGGTAATGTCACTGTGGTGATGGGGGATTTCAATATGCAGGTAGACTGGGAAAATCGGGTTGATTCAGGACCCCAAGAAAGAGAATTTGTAGAATACCTCCGAGATGGATTCTTGGAGCAGCATGTAATGGAGCCGACCAGAGAAAAGGCAATTCTGCATTTAGTGTTGTCCAATGAACCAGATATGTTTGATAAGAGAACTCAAGGTAAAGGAACCGCTTGGAGGTAGTGATCATAATATGATTAGTTTGAATCTGCAATTTGAGAAGGGAACGTTTAATTGGAAGTATCAGTGATGCAGTTGAACAAAGCGGACTATGAAGGCATGAGAGGGGTGCTGGCCAAGGTAGACTGGAAAGGGACCCAAGCAGGAATAATGGTGGAACAGCAATGGCAGGAATTTCAGGGCATAATCCAGAAGACACAGGATCATTTTATTCCAAAAAGGAAGAAAGATTCTAAGGGGAGTTGGGGGCAACCAGGCTGACAAGAGAAGTTAGTGATAGAATAAAACTAAAAGAAGAGATGTAACACAACAAAGAGTAGCCGGAAGCCAGAGGATTGGGAAACATTCATAGGACAACAGAGGGAAACAAAACAGGCAATACGGGCTGAAAAGATGAAGTACGAGAAGAAGCTGGCCGGAAATTTAAAGAAGGACAATAAAAGCTTCTTTAGATGTGTTAAGGGAAAAAGAGTAGCAAAGGCAAATTTGGGTCTCTTGAAGGCAGACACGGGTGAAATTGTTATGGGCAACAAGGATCTGTCTTCACTCAGGAAGACACAAACAATCTCCCAGATGTACTGGAGGACAGAGGATCTAAGCGGGTAGAGGTACTGAAAGAAATTTTCATCAGACGAGAAATAGTATTGGGTAGGCTAATGGGACGGAAGGATGATAAATCCCCTGGGCCTGATGGTCTGCATCCCAGGGTCCTCAGGGAGGTGGCTCTAGAAATAGTGGACGCATTGGTGATCATTTTCAAATGTTCAATAGATTCAGGATCAGTTCCTGTCCATTGGAGGATAGCTAATGTTATCCCACTTTTCAAGAAACGAGCGAGAGAGTAAACGGGGAATTACAGACCACTTAGCCTGACTTCGGTGGTGGGAAAGATGCTGGAGTCAATTATTAAAAAGGTAATAATGGGGCATTTGGATAGCAATAAAAGGATTAGTCCAAGTCAACATGGATTTATGAAAGGGAAAGCATGCTTGACTAATCTTTTGGAAGTTTTTGAGGATGTGACAAGTAAAATGGATAAATGGGTGCCAGTGGATGTAGTGTATCTAGACTATGAGAAAGCCTTTGATAAGGTCCCGCACGGAGACTGGTGACTAAAATTAGAGCACATGGTATTGGGGGTAGGGTTTTGACATGGATAGAAAATTGTTTGGCATACAGGAAGCGAAGAATAGGAGTGAACGGGTCTTTTTCAAAGTGGCAGGCAGTAGCGAATGGAGTGCCGCAAGGTTCGGTGTTGGGGGCGCAACTGCTTACCATATATATTAATGATTTTGAAGAGGGAATTAGGAGCAATACTAGCAAGTTTGTGGATGACACAAAGCTGGGTGGCAGTGTGAACTGTGAAGAGGATGTTAGAAGGTTGCAGGGTGACCTGGACAGGTTGAGTGAGTGGGCAGATGCGTGGCAGATGCAGAATAATATCGCTAAATGTGAGGTTATCCACTTTGGCGGCAAAAACTAGGGGGCAAATTATTATCTCAATGGGGTTAGTTTAGGTAAGGGGGAGGTGCAGCGAGACCTGGGCATCCTTGTACACCGATCACTGAAAGTTGGCTTACAGGTACAGCAGGCAGTGAAGAATGCTAATGGAATGTTGGCCTTCATAACAGGATTTCAGTATAGGAGTAAAGAGGTTTTTTTGCAGTTGTATAAGGCTCTGGTGAGACCATATCTGGAGTATTGTGTACAGTTTTGGTCTCCTAATTTGAGGAAGGACATCCTTGTGATTGAGGCAGTGCAGCGTAGGTTCACGAGATTGATCCCTGGGATGGCGGGACTGCCATATGAGGAAAGATTGAAAAGACTAGGCTTGTATTCACTGGAGGTTAGAAGGATGAGAGGGTTTCTTATAGAAACATATACAATTTTAAAAGGACTGGACAAGCTAAATGCAGGAAAAATGTTCCCAATGTTGGGAGAGTCCAGAACCAGGGGGCCAGTCTTAGAATAAAGGGGAGGTCATTTAAGACTGAGGTGAGAAAAAAAACGTTTTCACCAAGAGAGTTGTGAATTTATGGAATTCCCTGCCACAGAGGGCAGTGGAAGCCAAGTCACTGGATGGAGTTAACAGAGAGTTAGATAGAGCTCTAGGGGCTAGTGGAGTCAAGGAATATGGGGAGAAGGCAGGCACGGGTTATTGATAAGGGACGATCAGCCATGATCACATTGAATGGCCTCGAAGGGCCGAATGGCCTCCTCCTGAATCTATTTTCTATGTTGTGGACATTGTTGAGGAATTCTGGGAGATCTCTGACCAGAAACAACAACAACTGGTGAAGACTGCAGTTCCCAGGGTGCATTGCGAGGACGGGGAGGAGCCAATGGGAGGCTGTCCCACCCTCGCGTGACGTCACCCATTGGCGCTGTGCGACGGCGACCAATCGGAGCGGGCGGTGACGTAACTGGCAACCAATGGGCGGAGGACGACGCGATGACGTGACGACGCAGGGCCCTAGTAACCAAGATGGCGGCGGGAACGGTGACGGCGGTTGTGACAAAGAAGAGATTAAGAAGGAGGAGGAGGAGGAGAGGCAGCGGCGGCTCCTCCACGCGCTGGTCCCGCCCTCTCGCTCTACACTCACCGGGTGGAGGCGGCCGCGTGTGAACTGAGCGGCTCCGTCAGCGGCTCCAAAGTCTTTGCCGCAATTGTTGTTCCTCCGCTCCCTCCCTCCCTCCACTTCCGGCCGCCTCATCCCGCCCATATACACTTCCGGCTGCCCCCTGATTGGAGACCACGAACGTCAATCAATCAATCCGCGCTCCGTGATTGGATCAGAATGACGTCAGTCCCGCTGGTTTGCCCCTGGATGACGAGTACGTCCGTCACCGCCTCCCCTCTGCTGCCTGATTGGAGGCGACAGACGTCAGTCACCCGCTGGTCCAGGTCCCGCCCCCTTCCTCCTCCCCCATTGGATGATGAACAAAGAGGAGCAACAGCGCCGTCACCGGCACCTCCCCCTCTACCCCCCCCCCCCCCAAACACACTGTATATACACACCCATACACACTGTATATACACACGCCCACTGTATATACACACCCACTGTATATACACACACTGTATATACACACCCACTGTATATACACTGTATATACACACCCATACACACTGTATACACACGCCCACTGTATATACACACACACTGTATATACACAGCCACTGTATATACACACACTGTATATACACACACACAGTATATATACACACACTGTGTATATACACACACACACACACACACACACACTGTATATACACACACAGTGTATACACACACACACTGTATATACACACTGTATATAAACACACCCACTGTATATACACACACACTGTATACACACACCCATACACACTGTATATACACACACTGTATATACACACACACACACAGTCTCTGTCCATACACACCCTGTATACACACACACACACTGTCTCTGTCCAAACACACACACACACACACACTGTCTCTGTCCATACACACCCTGTATGCAGACACACACACTGTCTCTGTCCACACACACACTGTATACACACACACACACACTGTATACACACACAGACCATGTAAACACACACACACACCCTGTATACACACACACACTGTCTCTGTCCACACACACCCTATATACACACACACACACTGTCTCTGTCCATACACACCCTGTATACACACACACACTGTCTCTGTCCATACACACCCTGTATACACACACACACACACACACTGTCTCTGTCCATACACACCTTGTATATACACACACTGTCTCTGTCCATACACACCCTGTATACACACACTGTCTCTTTCCATACACACCCGCTCCACACACCCTGTCTCTCACCTCCTCTCTCTTCTCCCCGCTCTTTCTCTGCCCCCTTTCTCTTTCTGTATGTCACTGTATGTCGTAGTCACTTGCGGGCAGAGCACCGGGGCAAATTCCTTGTATGTGAATACTTGGCCTACAAACTTATTCATTCATTCTTCCCCCCTCATACACACCCTCCCCCTACCATACACACACTGTCTCTGTCGCAAACACTCCCTCCCCCCCCACTCATTCCCATACACACAACTCTCTCTGTTGCATACACCCCATCTCTCCTCCCATCTCTCCCTGCCCTCATAGGCACCACTCCCCCTCATACACACCACTCCCCCTTCATACGCACCACTCCCCCCATACACACCACTCCCATCCCTCATACACACCACTCCCCCCCCATACACACCACCCCCACCCCTCATACACTCCCCCCAATACACACCACTCTCCCCCTCATACACACCACTACCCCCTCATAAACACCCCTCCCCGTTCATACACACCACTCCCCTCTCACACCCCCCCACACATACCCCTCTCTCCGCCCCCCATACACAGCACTCCCCCATACACAACTCCTCTCCCCCCATCCACACTCTCTCCCCCTCACAACCCCCCCCCTCATACACACCCTCCCCCCATCATACACACACTGTCTCTGTCACAGACACATCATCTCCCCCACCACTCACTCCCATACACACCACTCTCTCTGTCGCATGCACCCTTATCTCCTCCCATCTCTCCCCGCCCTCATAGGCACCTTCCCCCCCTCATACACACCCCTCCCCCTTCATAGGCACCACTCCCCCCCTCATGCGCACCACACCCCCTCATACACACAACTCCCCCCTCATACAAACCCCTTCCCCCATACACACCACTTCCCCCCCAAACACACACTCTGTCGCAAACACACCCTGTCTCATACACCCCCTCCCTACACTCCCTCTCCCTCTCCCCCCCCCCCTCCCCCTCTATCTCTCTTTTTCTATTTCTCTTTCTGTCTGTCTCTTGCGGGTGGAGCACCAATGCAAATTCCATGTATGTGAATATTTGGCCAATAAACATCATTCTCCCTCCTCTCTTCCAGGCACTAACTCCCCCCTCCCTCTCTCTTCCCCCTCACTCTCCCCCTCTCTGTCCCCCTCTATCTCTCCCCTTCTCTCTGTCCCCCTCTCTCTGCCACCCTCTCTCTCTCTCCCCATATCTCGCTCCCCTCTCTGTCTCTCGCTCACTCTCCGTCTCTCACCCGCCTCTCTCTCTCTCTCTCTCTCTCTCTCTGCCTCTCTCTCTCTCTCTCTCTCTCTCTCTCTCTCTCTTTCTCTCTCTCTATCTATCTATCTCCCCTCTCTCTTTCCTCTCTCTCCCCCCTTTTTCTCCCCTGTCTCTCTCCACCCCCTCTCCCTCTCTACCCCTCTCTCTCCCTGTCTTTTTTTTTTTTTTCAAAGACTTTATTCAACACATCAAATAATACAACAGATCAAGTCATACACAAAACGAACTTACATTATATCGTGTCATTATAGTACAACGTTACAATCATTATTCACAATACTCTCAACCCCACGCGGTGACCAGCGCCCACGGAATACCTCCAAAGTCCCCGTGAACACCGCATGTTCCCTCTCCAGGGACACACGTGCACGGACGTAGGCCCGAAAGAGGGGCAAGCAGCCGACTCTTGCCTTACCATCCATCGCCTGCTGCCTGGACCCGCGTATGGCCATCTTGGCCAGGCCCAGGAGTAGCCCAGGTAGGTCCAACCGTCCCACTTGGCTCTCCCCACACCCTGCCGTGTCCAAACACAAGAATCGTAGGACTAAAATGTAACCAGAACTTTAGGAAAAACCCCTTCAGATATTGATACAGGGGCAGTAGCCTCTCACACTCCATATAAATGTGGAACACGGTCTCTTCCTCGCCACAAAAAATACAGGCAGCGGACGAGTCCGTGAACCGACTGAAAAGTTTGTTACACGCCACCACTCTGTGCAGCACTCTCCACCCCAGGTCCCCCACGTAAAGGGGGACAACTTCCTTGTAGAGGGACCCCCACTGGGACCTTCCCCGCCTTCAGGTGGTAACACCGTCCGCCATGGTGTGTCTCCCTGTCTCTCTCTCCCTCTCTCTCTCTCTCTCTCTATCTATCTCTCTCTCCCTCTCTCTCTCTCTCTCTCTCCCTCTACCCTCTCTCTCACTCCCCTATCTCTCCCTGTCCCCTCACTCTCTGCGCCTCTCTCTATCTCCTTCTCTCTCTCCCTTGAGTATAGGAGCAGGGAGGTTCCACTGCAGTTGTACAGGGTCTTGGTGAGACCACACCTGGAGTATCACATACAGGTTTGGTCTCCTAATCTGAGGAAAGACATTCTTGCCACAGAGGCAGTACAGAGAAGGTTCACTGGACTAATTCCTGTGATGTCAGGACTTTCAAATGTAGAAAGACTGGATAGACGTGGCTTGTACTCGCTAGAATTTAGAAGATTGAGGAAGATTTAAAAGATCTTATAGAAACTTACAAAATTCTTAAGGGGTTGGACAGGCTAGATGCAGGAAGATTGTTCCCGATGTTGGTGAAGTCCAGAACAAGGGGCCACAGTTTATGGGTAAGGGGAAGTATTTTAGGACCGAGGAAAACATTTTTCACACAGAGAGTGGTGAATCTGTGGTGAATTCTCTGCCACAGAAAGTAGTTGAGGCCACAGTTCATTGGCTATATTTAAGAAGGAGTTAGATGTGGCCCTTGTGGCTAATGGGATCAGGGGGTATGGAGAGAAGACAGGTACAGGATACTGAGTTGGATGATCAGCCGTGATCATATTGAATGGACGTGCAGTCTCGAAGGGCCGAATGGCCTACTCCTGCACCTATATTCTATGTTTCTGTTTCCCCCTCTCTCTCTCCCTCTCTCCCTCCTCTCTGTCCCCCTCTCTTTATCCGTCTCTCCCTCCCCCACACCCCCTCTCCCTCCCCCTCTCTCTTCCCTTCACTCCCTCCCCCTCTATCTACCCCACTCACCCCCTCTCTCCGTCTCTCTCTCCCCCTCTCTCACCCCCTATGTCTCTCCTCTCCCTCCCTCGCTCTCTCTGTCCCTCTCTCTTCCCACCTCTCTCTCCTCCTCTCTACCCCTCACTCACTCTCCCTGTCTCTCTCGCCCTCTCCCCTTTATCTCCCCTTCATCTGTCCCTCTGTCCTCTCTCTTCACGTATTCCTCTCTCTCTCCCCCTATCTCACCTTTCTCTCCCCTCTCTCCGCATCTCACTCTGTCCCCTCTTCTCTCACTTCTCTATCTCTCCTCTCTCCTCCCTCTCTCTCCCCATCTCTCTCTCCCTTCAATACAATACAATACAATACAATTTATTTGTCACTTGAACCTCATAGAGGCTCAAGTGAAATGTTGTTTCTGCAGTCATACATACAGGACAAAAAAGACCCAAGACACAACACAATTTACACAGACAACCATCACAGCGCATCTCCACCTCGCTGTGATGGAAGGCAAAAAAAACGTATCTCTCCCCTGCACTTACCTCTCCCCTGCACTTACCTCTCCCCCCGATGTCAGAGTCAAAGTCAGAGCCCCCGGCGGGCGATAACAATTGTCCCGCGGCAATTAACGCCGCGCCGAGCGATGCAAGGCCGCGCTCCGGGTCTTGTTGTTGGAGCCCCGGGCGGGCGCTGGCAAAGTCCCGCAGCCGTTGAAGCCACGCCGGGCGATGATGTAAGGCCCCGCTCCACGTCATCCTCGACCCCGCTACTCGGGCGGGAGAAGTCGCCGTTGCGGAAGCCCCGAAAAGCGGCCAGCTCCGTGATGGTGAGTAGCTCCGCAGCTCCGTGACTGGAGCCCCAGGACGTTCCTGCTGGAGGCCGCTCCACGGTGCAGCCCCAACGACAACGGAGACCCGACAGGGGAAGGTCGGGTTCTCCGTGCAGGGGAAAAATTTTAAAAGTTTCCACCCCCCGCCCCCCCCCCCTTCCCCCCACACACACACACACCATCAAAAAAAAAAAACTACATTAAGACGAGACAAAAAATAAGAAAAAGACAGACGGACTGCAGAGGCCGCTGCGACGTGAGTCGGCCCTCTCACACTCTATCCCTCTCTCTCTCTCTCCCACTTTCTCCCTCCCCCTTTCTGCCCCCTTCCCCCGTCACCAACTCACTCTCTCTCTCTCCCTCTCTCTCCCCCCTCTGTCTCTCCTCTTCCCCTCCCTCTCTCTCCCATTCTCAACCTCTCTCTCTTTCCCTCTCTCTCCCTTCTCTCTCCTCCTTTCCCCCTCTCTCCCTCTCCATCCCCTCTCTCCCACCTCTCTCTCCCTCTCTTCACCCTCACTCTCTCCGCCTTTCTGTCGCTACCCTCTCTATCTCCCCACCTCTCTATCTATCCCTCTCGCCCCCTCTCTCTCACCCGCCGCCCTCTTTCTCTCCCTCCTCTCTCTTCCCCTATAAATCTCCCTCTCTCTCTCTCTCTCTCTCTCTCTCTCTCTCTCTCTCTCTTCACCCTCACTCTCTCTCCGCGTTTCTGTCGCTACCCTCTCTATCTCCCCACCTCTCTATCTCCCCTCTCGCCCCCACTCTCTCACCCGCCGCCCTCTTTTTCTCCCTCCTCTCTCTTCCCCTATAACTCTCCCTCTCTCTCTCCCCCTCTCTCTCCCCTTCTCTCTCACCCTCACTCTCCCTCTTACTCTCTCCTCTCTCCCTCGCCCACTCTCTCGCTCGCACCCTCCCCCTCTCCGTCTCTGTCTCTGACCCCTCCCCTCTTCCCCTCTCTCTCTCTCTCCCCTATATATCTCCCCCTCCCTGTACTTTTCCGCCTCTCCCCCCCCCCCCCCCCCCAAATTAGGTGTTGCCACACTGAGTTTGTCAAAGTATGCCTTCCTTGTTTTGACAATTTTTTTGCATTTTAGCAGGAAGTGCACCTCTGTTTCAAGCTCATTTGTCAAACAGTGGCCGCATATTCTGTTTTCTCTTGGTTGCCAGAATCTCTTCTGTCTTCCTTTTTCAAATGCCAGATTGTGGTCACTTAACCTGTATTTGGTGAGGGTCTGTCTCTGCTTTATGTCTCTAACAGTTGAGAGATTGTCTGCCAATTTATAATCTCTTTTTAGGGCACGGTAACATTCTAATCTGCTTTGGCTTTTGGTTTCTTTATCCCAATGTTCCAAATACATTTATTTACATTGTTTGATAATTTTGTTCACTCTAACTGGTGATTGGGGGGTCAGTGTTGATCTGAGGCCGGTCATGGTTTAACTGGATTGGGTTTAAACCGGAGGGTATCTGGGGACTAGATTTAAGGTGATTCCAAAATGTAGTGCTCTTTCTGGATATTTATTATCAGTGGGCATTTGCCTAATTCCTCTCTACATGCGTTTGTTGGTGTTTCCTTTGGATACGGAGGATGTTCCGACAATATTCCGCATGCAGGGCCTCCGTTGTGTGTATTTCCCATTTACTATAACTATGATGACTGAGCGGACCCCATACTTCACTACCATAAAGCGCAATAGGCTGGATTACACTGTCAAATATTTTAAGCCAGATTTTAATTGGAATATGAATGTTGTAGAATCTTATATTTATTGCGTACAGAGCTCTTCGAGCTTTCTCTTTTAGTGCATTCACTGTCATATTGAAGCTCCCTGATGCTGAAACAGTTAGACCACAGCTCATAGTGTGTTCGATAGCTACCATTGAGAGTAAATTTGTATTTATCTTCCTGACACCTGGGTCTTTTCTGAAAAATCATGATGTTGGTTTTCTTTAGATTTACTGCCAGGGCCCAATTTTGGCAGTACTCATCAAGTAGGTCCAACTGTTGCTGTAGTCCATGTTCTGTGGGGACAGCAGAACCAAGGCATCCGCATAAAACAGGGATTTTACCTCTCCCTCCAGAAGACAGCGGCCCGGCGCTGTGCTCTGGTCCAACTTTGCTGCCAAATCGTTGATATATACATTAAACAGTGTCGGGCTCGGATTGCAGCCTTGCCGGACGCCTCTTCTGGGCGAAGAGATCAGTGCGTTTGTCCACAATTTTAACACCACATTTATTATTCAGATACATTGATTTGATAAGGTCATATACCTTTCCTCCAATACCACAGCCGAGGAGTTGTAATAGAGCCCTTCATGCCAAATAGAGTCAAATGTTTTCTCAAAGTCAATAAAACAGGCAAATATTTTCCCATTTTTCACATGTTTTTCAATGCGGGTGTGGAGGGTATAAATGTGGTCAGTGGTACGGTGTTTTGGGAGGAAGCACATTTGGTTTTTACTGGGAATGTTGTGTTTGTTAAGGAAATCCTGCATTCTGTTGTTTATGATACTGCAGAATAAGTTCCCTAGGCAGCTACTCACACAGATGCCACGATAATTATTTGGGTTTAATTTGTTTCCACTCTTATAAATGTGTGAAATAAGCCCTTGACACCAAATATCAGGGAAGTGAGCTGAACGTAGTATGATGTTGAACAGCCTGAGCACGGGGGCTGCGGGAGCACCAGCGGATACACACCTGTGAGAGACCCTTTGTGTGCGCTGAGTGTGACAAGGGTTTCACCCGCATGTCAGGCCTGTGGCAGCACCAGCGTACCCACAGCGGTGAGCGTCCCTTCCACTGCCCATCCTGTGGTAAGGGCTTCACCCGCCTTAACCACCTTATGGAGCACCGGTGAGTCCATACCGGGCCATCACCCCTTCACCTGCCCGCTCTGTGGCAAGGCCTTTGCCCGCTCCTTCAGCCTGCTGGCACACCGCCACGTGGATAGATTGGCGATGTTTAGGTAATCACAAAATGCAGGAAGGAATGGGTAACGTTTCTTGTCGAGACCCTCAGTCTTGACCCGAAATGTCACCCAGTCCTTCTCTCCAGAGATGCTGCATGTCCAGCTGAGTTACTCCAGCATTTTGTGTCCTTTTTTTGTAAACCAGCATCTGCAGTTCCTTGTTTCTAACCATTCTGGTTAACCATATCTGCACCTTCCCCAAAGCCTCCACATCAGTCCTGTAATGGAGTGACCAGAACTGTATGCAATACTCCAAATGCTAACTGACCAATGTCCCTTAAAGCTGCACATATATATTCCTCTCTCCTTATCTCACATCCTTTTATCTCCTTATTCTCCCTTGCCTCTGTCACTTCCTTCACTCATCTGCCAATCACCCCCTCATCTGTCAACATAGTGTCAGTCTGAAGAAGGGTCCCCGACCCGAAATGTCACCTATCCATGTTCTCCACAGATGCTGCCTGACCCGCTGAGTTACTACAGCACCCTTTGACTACGTTCCTGTTGTCTGGGGGTTTGTAACTAAAGTTTGTGATCGATATAACCATAGCATGAGAAGTATTGTGTGAGTGACGAGAAAGCTTTGAATGGGTATACTCTGTGATTGATGTGTTAGACGTCATTGCTCCAACTCTGTATAAACATGTGACTATGTTTCCAAAAGATGCTGTATGTCTTTGTTCATTAGAGTGATAGCCCAGGAGGGTTAAGTGTGTGTTGCATACTTGACTTTGTATCCCCTGCCACTCTCGTCAGCTAAATGATCAGTAAAGCTTGTGTTGGTTGATCTAACTTATTGTGAGTTGTCTGGTTCAAGAAAGGTACCTTAACAGTTCTGGACTGCCCCAACATGGGGAACATGTTTCCTGCATCTTCCCTGTCCAATGCCTCACTAATTTGATACAATGTTATAAGATACCCGCTCATCCTTCTGAATTCCAGTGAATACAAACCCAGTAGTCCCATTCTTTCAACATATGTCAGTCCCGCCATCATCTCAGGAATTAACCTTGTGAACCTACTCTGGGCTCCCTCAATAGCAAGAATATCCTTCCTCAAATTTTGGGACCAAAACTGCACACAATTCTCCAGTTGTGGTGTCACTGTGGCCCTGTACAACTGCAGTAGGTCCTCCTTGCGCCTAAACACAACTCCTCGCCCTATGAAGGCCAACATCCCATTGGCTTTCTTCACTGCCTGCTGTACCTGCATGCTTACTTTCAGTGACTGATGTACCAGGACACAGATCTCGTTGTACTTCCCATTTTCCTAACCTGACACTATTCATATAATAGAGTGCTGGAGTAACGCCTTACACTTCCTTATCTCTGTGTCTCACTCACCTGTGACTCTCAGTCTGAAGAACGTTCCTTCACTCCAGAGATGTTGCCTATCCCACTGAGTTACTCCAGCATTTCTTGTCTGTCTGTGGATAACATGGATAGGGGCCGTTTTTTTCAGTCATGACCCCTCTTCAGACCTGAAACATCATCTATTCACATTGACCAGTGATGCTGCCTGACCCGATTTACACCAGCACTCTGTGAAACGTCACCTATCCATGTTCTCCACAGATGCTGCCTGACCCTCTGAGTTACTCCAGCACTCTGTGAAATGCCACCTATCCATGTTCTCCACAGATGATGCCTGACCCTCTGAATTACTCCAGCACTCTGTGAAACGCCACCTATCCATGTTCTCCACAGATGATGGCTGACCTGCTGAGTTACTCCAGCACTTTTTAATCTAAAAATAAACAGCCTACCTTGCCTTGTCCCCTACATGAGGTCCGTCCTGTTGTCGGCGTTCACGGCTTTAGAAGATTATTTTTAATTTACTCTAACACTTAAATTATCCAACTTAGTTTAAAAATCAGTGCAGAGAACGGCAGTCGGAGCGATTTTTCTTGAGCATTTAAACAGGCTGATGAACATCAATTTAAACAGCCTGGAGGAAACGACATTTTAAACCCGCCCCCCTCTCGAAGGCGCCAAAGTGAATTCTTGTGTGAATGTTATTTGGACACTTAGGTTATTTAAAAAT